>JAPKLX010000110.1:594289-646178 GCA_026898415.1 Leonotis leonurus | reverse complement strand
TTGATTAACATATAATTGGTAATTGAAGTAGATTAAATTTTGGAACCAAATCTTTTCGTGATAATATTGCACGTTAAAGAAGGCAAGGGTGCTCAAGTACCTACCTCTTCAATGGAAGATGAGATGCCAAACATTGAAAAAAGTATTATTTCGAAAACAAACAAACATGAATTCGAGAGGGGAAAGTGTTATGGTTTACAATTATGTAGGTATTTAGAATAGAGTAGAATAGAATAGTGAAGAAGAGTGAGAGAGAGAATAGAATAAGGGAGAAATTAATTAAGACTACAAAGTTGCGGCTGTATTCAATCAACCAGGTTTTTGTGATCCCCATCCCCAAAAGTGGGACCCAACAATTTCACAAAACCTAAATGTTGGGAATGCTCTCATCATATTACAAAAATTAAACATCACAACGCGTGCTAAGCTAAGCGTGCTTCTTTAAATAAAACATTACAGATGTTTCCACTATGATTTGAGCCATTTTTCTTCTTTCTTTGCATTCTTCGAGTTCAACCATAATCCTTTCCCCTCTGTCTTCACTGCAATATCTTCTTTCTCATTTCTTTTGATAATTTCATGATAGAAAGATGGATCGATTAAGCATTGATCATGTCAATGAGTTTGAGATGTTGCAATAGAGAATGAAACATAAATAAATCGAAGTTCTCACCTTAACCAGATTTACGGCACGGGGTGAAAAATCACAAGCATGTACGAATAAATGTGGATACGTTGCAAGCAGAGGAAAGATAGTGTTTCCAGCTCAGCTCCAGAACCAACTGTTAGAAAATATATTGGGAGGAGGAAAATAAAATAATATTTGGGAAAAATAATAGAATATTACAGTAGTTATTATTCTATTACAAAGAAATCAATAGAATAAATTTGGAACAAAGTGTGGAAAAATCTGAAAGCCGAGACGAAGCAAGATCCTCTTTCCGCAAGATAATATTACGTCCCGGTAGTGCTCTAGGTAAGGCGTAGATGTCTCCAAAGATAAAACGGCTTTACGTCTCGAAGTGGCAACACCGCGAACCTTCGAGCTCCGGCGAACTGGAAAAGGTTAAGGACAAAACTTCCTTCTAAAATGACAATTTTATTTGACTATTTTGTATTTTTCACTAAGTAAAACCGCTCCCTTGAACGCGATCGGTACAACTTAACAACCCGTTACTGATGCAGAAAAAACATGTAATATCAAAACATACTAGTCACTATAATTTTATATTTTAAATAAAATAATAAAAATAAAATTATACTATACCCTAATGATCACTAAATTTTAGTCAACATAAAAATTGATAAACATTTATCATAAAAGTTATTATTTATTCACATAACATGTCATATCAGTAGCAAACACGCTAATTTATGTCGCTGCATGCAAATGATATTTTTTTTTGGACTAAGAACTACTTCATCTGTCATGTTAAAAATGGCCAAAAGAGGTTCAACACGGAGATTAAGAAAGTAAAGTGTTAAAAAATTGAAATTAGTATTTAAGGATAAATTTTTTAAGAAAATGACTACTTTTAATCGGACGATTCAAAAAGAAAACATGACACCTTTTTACGCGATAAAGAGAATAATTTTTTTTTTTAAAGTAGTACATAAATGACATGACTATTTATTGTTAGATAGTGTTGGTGGGAACATTGAAGGCTTGGAGCTTGGACAAATTTAATTCAATATTCAGAATATGTTTATAATTAAGGGTTAGAGATGCATTTCCTCCGATTCTAGAAAAAGACAAATTGAATTAAAAGGGTATGTCATTTTAAAATTAAAATTCATTAATTTTTTGTCGCAGATACACTTGTAGTTGTAGCACATACATTGTGTTTCTATGAATTGATCTTTTTTTCTTTTTTCACTACGTGTACATACAATTTGAAATGTTCAGGAATTAGAACGTCAGAACCAAATCTTAAACCGCGAATCGAAGAAACATAATTTTGTTTAACAATTCAATTTCGAACGGTAATTGTGTAGAGAACGATTATGTTAAGCTATCAATTTAAAATAATATATTAAGTGAGACGTAAACTCTACTAATTATACACAACTCAATTTAAGAAAAAACTATAATGTTATATGGTAATTTTGTAATTATTAAGATGTGATTTGAGACGGTTGTGTTGAAAAGTGTGTAGATCCATATATTAAAGATGAAACAATACACTATTTGTGGACGACCTATTTAAGTAATAATGATACACTTATAATAGACGAAAAAAGTATATTAGATGAGACACAAACTTCACTCACTAATGTATATTTCCATTAAAGTCAAAACGAATTATTAAAATTAGTGTCGAGACAAAATATAAACCATTTTGATGCATAGAAGAAGTATTTATCTATTGTATCTAATCATTTCTAAGCACGAAATTAATAGTCCGAAAATTCTTGCATGAATTTCGATGAACAACATCATAGCAAACACCAAATCATTTGTGACCAAACAATTATTTGAAAGAATTTCAACTTCAAGAAATAAAGGCGAATCAAAATTCAACCAAAAAATTTCTTGATAGTTTGCAAAACCACACATCTCTAACAGAACAACTAATCAACACTACTTCCTATCATCATCTCCTCCAACTCATCGTCCGTGCATCCTACCACGGGCGACGAATGGATCCCACGACATCCACCACCGCCGCTAATTCCACCATCACAACCCAGGGCCCGCCTCCCGCCTCCGCCGCCTTCCTCCCGGCCCAGGCAATCGAAATAAGCCTCATATCCGCGCAAGACCTAACACCCCTCTACAAATCCATGCGCACCTACGCGGTCGCATGGATTAACCCTAATGAAAAGTTCACTACGCGAACCGACCAGCACCACACGAATCCCACGTGGAACGATAAATTCACATTCAATGTGGACCTCCAGGCTCTTTTTGAGGCCGAGGCCGCCCTACACGTGGAGCTCTACACGGTGTCGTGGTTCCGCCACGTCCTTGTGGGGACCATTAAGGTCATGATCAGTGACCTTCTGGCCCCCGCAATCCGCGCGAACCACAACACGCGATTCGTGGCGCTCCAAGTGCGCCGTCCATCGGGGACCCCACAAGGGATCCTCAACATGGGAGTGACATTCCACGACCACAGCCTCCGGGCCATGCTCCGCGAGACCCGGGGCGACAACGCCTCCGACCTCCACCGGAAAAGCCACAACCCCTTCCCAGAAATCGACAACGCCTCCGGGATTGAAGGAGAGGACTTGAGCAAGAAGATCCAGTTATGGAGGCGCGCAGCCAGCGAATCCGAGATCAACCACGACGACTTCACCCAGAAGCCCGGGTCCGTTTGCAACGGGTCGATGGTGAACGGGTCGGAGCTTTGCTCCGACATCGGGCCCTCGGCCTCCATCGTGGCGGCGGATCTGGCCATGAAGATGCAGCCGCCGCCGGTGGTGAGGCGCCCCATAGTCAGACACCAGGACGTTGATGATTCGAGCTCGATCGTCGAGGATCTGACGATGGAAGAGGCCATAGCAAAGGGGTACAGAACTAGAACCAGAACCACCGGAGAGAGGTGGCGGAAGGTGGTTTACGACGGCGGTAGGTCGGATATGTCGGCGGCAAGTAGCCAACATTCACGGCGGAACTCCGACGGCGGCCTCTTTTCGTGTTTCGTATACGGAATCGAATTCCGGGTTGCATGCGGGTCGGGCGGCAATTCGGGCGGTGGTAAAAACAGTAATCCCGGTCCGGTTAGAAGGAAAGAGTTTAATTAGTTTACTTTTTTTTTTTTTTTTCATTTTAATGATCAAAGTGTTTATTGTATCTGCATTTTTCCCTTTAGAGATTCTTTATATGTTTTGGATCTAAGCAAATCAAACAATTTTTGTTGATTTTAGTAACACTCATTTGAATTACTATATGGAGTTTTTGCAATTCATATCTCATCCAATTTTTCTGCAATTGAAATTAAATTGTTAGAGATTAGATTAATTGTCGTCCATCTATATTTTCCCTACGCATTTCATCAAACACTTGCATATCAATTCAGAGACAATCAAACAGATAAATAAAGTAAAAGAAAAAAACAAAACAAACTACCATTCATTAGGATCACAACATGATCCCCCTAAACAATGCATCATAAAAACTATACTCACTCCCTCATGGTAATAATGATTCATATATTTTCGAGACGTGTTATTAATAACGACTTATTTCATTTTTGCATAAAAATTAACGCATATGGTGTTCATTAGTTTTTATGTAATAATGTTTCTTGATTTTCTTGTAAAAAATAAATGATCGTATGAAAATGAAAAATGAGTAGTTATTTCGTGAATAATGCGAAATAATTCGAAATAGATAAGTATAGAAACATTACTATTAATAATAGTAAGCTGGAGTGAGGTCTTCTGCCATTTAAGATAATCTATTGTTTAATATAATGGTGTAACATTTCTTATTATTTTAATAAGAAAATGTAGAAGCCTATATCTTATAGGCTTCATTATCATAATAAAATATTGATTCTGTCTAACTTGTATGTTTGGATATATATTGCATGCTATATATTCTTGTGTTGGAAGAGTTGATCAAATATTTGGAGAAGAAGCTCAGAGCAAGACACATCGATTCAGAGCAAATCATGCAGTATTCTTGAGTTTCTATTTGTCTAGGATAGTAAAATTTTTCTGAGAGTTATAAACAATTCAATGATCACTTTGAAATGTGTTTTTCGTTGTCTTTTTGTAATTCACATATTCTGAATAATTTGAATATTGTGAGATATTGTGTTTCATTGTTCCGAGATTATAATATGTAGCACAATATCTCATAGTGTCACACTTAAAGTAGTGAAATTTTTTATTTTTATATATAATATATATGTTTTTACAGTTCCTTATTCCGCTGCATATCAAATTAAAGTTGTTTGACTTTCAGTCACAATTTTTTTGTTCTGCGAGCATAAATTATTTTAGCAAAAACATATTTAAATCTTAAATCTTTATTAAAAGTATGTTATATGTCATGATCTTATATATTAAAGCAATAGACGATATTACACCATTAGACAATTGAAGACATGGATTGCTTCCACCTTCTAGACACCGAGAAGAGCCATTGCATTGACTACATAGTTGCCTTCTTGAAAAGATGTGGGGACCTTGAAACATAATAATTGTTGGGTTTAAGAACGTTGGAAGAAGAACAATTACAATAACAAATAGAATAAGAACACAGGAAATACGTGTTCGGCTCAAAATCAAGCCTACGTCCACGGGAGAACAGAGATCAATTCACTAAATTTCAAAACGAAAGAAGTTACAGAGATTACAGTGATGAACACTCAAAGAATTACTCTCTTTCTTTCCTCTCGTGTATCACTCTCCCTCTCTCTAGAAATTTACAAGTGAATATGAAAATTGGCAAAAACCAGAGAGTGCAATCACAGAGCTACGAGCTATATATATAGATACAAGCAATAATTCCCATGGAATTCACTGGAATAATGTAGATGACAATTCCCGAATACTCCAGACTCCTTCTTGTTAGATCCAACTAACACTTGAATAATCCAGAAGATTCATGCCACTTCTTGTTGTAACAAACTCTAACAACTTTATTCGACCGTTAGAAACATTCAAAATCCCTTTCTAGAATCCTTGGGAACATCCTCGCACACAACAGATTGATGGATGAGAAATATGGAACATCACCACAGCGAGCTGTCTCTCGCTTGAACCACAGTGAGAGGAACACAACAGCGAGTATAACATTTCAGTGGCCTGCTGCGCCACCTCTTTACAGCAGCAAGCTGTCCTCTCCGCACCTTGCTGCAGTTCATCAACAGATCACCATCTGTTCACCAACAAATGGTAAGCTCCCTGTACTTTACAGGATGAAGAATTCACAACAGCCACCTGTACCATCCAAATTCATAATCAAATGATCTGCAACCCTTTGCACAGCAGCCTGCTCTCGCTGAGACAAAACAGCGGGCTGCTCCAGCTACACTTTGCTTTGTTCCAGCAAATCTTATCACAGCGAGCTGCCCATAGCGAACAATCTGTTTACAAGCAGATGACATGCTCTCTGCTGATAGTGAACGATCTGTTCCACTATCTACAAAATAACAGATGGTATCAATCTGTTCCACCTCTGCTTCAACACAGCTGGCTGTTCCACTTTCTGCTCATAACAGATAGTTAAACTTTCTGCTTTTACTACCTGCTTAACAACAGATACAACACTATCTGTTTTCATCACAGAAGCTAGACAGCAGATGGTCTTTGCTTCACAATCTGCTCCATCGGCTGCTAGACAGCAAGCTGTTCCCGTTCAATGCAACCTGTTCCAACAGCACTTCACTGTCTGTTCCACCAAAACCATACCACAGCGATCTGTTAATGGTGAACAATCTGTTCCACCAAATTTGACCACACAGCTCGCTGTTAAGCTACTTTCCAAGTGTACCACTATCTGTTCTAAGCCAACAGAAAATGTTCTCACTTCTTGTCACTCTGTTATCACCAACAGATAGCTGTATTCAACACTATCTGCTTTTACCAGCAGATAGCTGCATCCCACCACTATCTGTTTTTGCCAACAGATAGCATACATCAGATAGTAAACATCATGTCACCATCTGTTCCTCAATCCTTCATACAGCAAGCTCAATCCTCAACTCATGTGATCACAACTCTCAACAATAATAATAAAAGGTCTATAATCGAGAACCAAACAAAATCGAATACTGTCACATTCAAGTTCAACTTATTTAAAAAATTTGAATGACTTAATTCACCTCCTAAATTTTTTTGGATTTGATTCATTTATTATTCGATTTGATAATGAATTTGAACTCGAGCTAAAAGTCCGCTCAAGTTCATTAAGTATTCGAGTTGATTATAGTTAAAAAAACTTGTTTTTTAAATTATTTAAGTTAATATATATTTTATATTAATTTGACTAGTTCGTATATAAAATTCGCAAACTATTCAAAACTTGACTCATTTTTTAAGTACGTGAACTAGCTTGTTTACAAAGTTCGCGAACTATTCGAAGTTTGACTTATTACGATTAGATTCGAACATGTTTTCGATATCATCTACTATTTATGTCAAATTCCTCGAGTATACTTCCAAATTGCAGGTGAATTAATTTCGAATAAGATCCCGTACTGCTAACAAAGTTAGGCATTATGTACTATTATGATATACTCCCTCCGTCCCATTAGTAATGATCTACTTTGACTAAAATTGTGAGAAATTTTTGGTCAAAGTGAGTTATTATTAATGAGACGAAGGGAGTATAAGAATGACATGTGATATTATTATTATTCAAGATTTACGTGATATACATAAAAAGGACATATACGAAATCTTAATACATTAAGAGTATGTTTGGTAGTCAAAATAAGATATAACATAATATGATTAAATTTATATAGGATGCAAAGATTATGGATGATAAGATTATATTGTAGGTTGTTTGGTAGAAAAGTTTAAAATCATGATAATTTTTATTTTTTTGTTTGGTATATCATATTGTTAAATAAGATAAATATATATATTTACACATTTACCCTTCCAATATTATATTACAGAATCACTATCAACAAAACAAAATGAAATTAGACTAAATCCAGCATCAAGTTCCACCAGCTCTGTACAGCTCATCGACTGATCGAAAGGGAACTTCACCCTCAAATCCTTGTTGTTCTTAAAATAGGTCTAAAACATAAAGGGGGTGTTTGGTTTGGTGGATGCGATAGATTAGATTGATAGGATAAGAGATGATGAGATTATTTTGATTATATAATCATGTGTTTGTTTGATTGATTATAATATTTGATAAATTATGTGATTATAATTAAAATATAGAAAAATACCTAAATTGTCCCTTATAGAGATATGTTGGACGTGTGTTTACTTGTATTTTTATAAATAACAAAATTAATGAGGGTAATTTTGTAAATTTGCATTTTGAAATGATGTTTGATTAATAATCAAGTGTAATCAAGTCAAGTTTGAGTTCATTAATAATCAAGAAATTTCTTGATTACATGTGGGCCAAATCAAGCAAACCAAACACTTGATAATGTTTGATTATTCTATCAATCACATCTAATCAATGTTAATCAAGCAAACCAAACACATAAGGCATGAGGCATGAGGCATGAGGCATGAGGCATGAACCATATGTCAATATGATGCCATCATAATGCATAAGGCATGAGGCATGAACCAACTGCACACCAAGGCAAAGACAACAACTTCCCATCACAGTAGGATAAGCAGCAAGAAACAGCAGCACAACATCAAAAGTAGTGGCAAAAACAGCAGGCAACAATCAACAGTATAACATCAACAGAAGAGTTTTATTGTACATTGTAGTGAACACACCACTGTTTATGAGATTTACTGATAGTAATTTGCAGAAGAAGAAGTTTGAGGAAGGGCGAAAGAATTAGTAAAGAAGAAAGATAGAATATAGGAGAAAGGGGGTTGAGATTAAGAAAATATTTCGTTTGATAATTTTCTTCTTGGCAAACCAACCCTAAATAACATATTTGGGTCCCACTAGGAAATATAAGAAATAACATTTTTTTAATAATAAAATTATAAAATAATTCTAAACATGTAAATAATAGTTTAAACTCTGGTTCTTGAAGCTGTAGGAAAGCCTTGATAAAATCTCTTTTCTTTCCTCTTGAGATCATGACATACATGCTCACTGAATCTACACAAATACTGAGGAGACTCGTGCCACCGAGAAGATATATAAAATTTGAAACCCGGAAGCAAAGAGTTTAATTGAGAGAGAGTGTGTGAAATCTATGGCCAAAATTCAGAAAATAAAAGGATTTGAAAGCAAATAATTCAGAATTGAAAGTTCTTCAAAACAATTTCCAGAAGAAAATTAAAAAAAAAACTTACCTGCGACGATTCCAGAGGATCTAGCTACGTCATACTTGAAAATGAAGGCTAGGCCTAGGGGTGAGGGAAACCTATGAAATTAGTTCAGATTATAGGGGATTGAAAACGAAGGATAGAGTTCTATGGAAAATGAAGGATATGAGTTCTATGAAAAATGAAGGCTAGGGCTCAACGGGTTGTTGGGTTTGGCGGTAGAGATGCGTGGGGCAAATGTGGAAAAAAAAGTTAATTAGTAGACAAGATAATTTAATCTCATCAATTTTAAAGGATTAAAATATAAACATATAATGACGGGCCTATGATTTTATGACAGGCCGATGTATTAAAAATATTTGTACCGAACATGAGATAATTTAATATGGGGAAATAGGCTAAACTAACCACTTTAATATTCAAAATACAAAAAATAACCATACAAATAAAACTAATAAAATAGTAACCACTCTTTATTTATTTTTTCTTTATTGCCCTTTCATTAATTATATTAACATACTTATTCATTATATATATTTTGAAGAATAACTACTCATAATCCAATAACTAACTTGATTTGGTTCGTATTGTAAAATAAATTATTATTATAGATTCATGCCTAGGGTTTATATGGTAGGGTATAGTATTTAATTATAAACCAAATTTTATTTTTAAATTCTGTAGTATTTTGAAGGAATTAATTAGATGGAGGGTATTATAGACATAGAAGGCTAGATTTATGGTTTTTTATACGTGTGATTATTATTTGGGTTTACTATAACAAAATGGTTATTATAGAAATTACCCCATTTAATATTATCATTCTATATCTTATGTAACAAACAGACCCTAATTATAAGAGGCGCGCTGCTGAAAATATCACACAACTAGACAATATGTCTCGATCAAATTTGTTTACAAAATAGAAGCATGTCTTACACATGAAAAATAACTAATTAGAACATGGAAAATTCAAGAATTTTGATTCTCATGGGACAACAAAATGTCCCCTAACAAAAGCAAAGCAAGTGCTTTATATCAAAACTTCCAACTCTACTTTATCACTTCTCACAATAATTAAAAAATACATTTGACCAAATCTGAAAGAGGTTTTCGAGAGGGAGTAAAAGAGAACACAAATAATTTACAATTTTGAATCGCCGCCGTTAACAGAACCACCGCTCGATCTCCTCCCCCTTTTGTTACTGCCGTTGCCGTAAGTCACAGCGAATTCGCAACCGCACATGTTACCGAAGCACGAAAACTTGCCGTCTCCGCCGCCGCCAACTCCTTCCACCGATCTACTACGTTGATGGCTGTTCTTCTTCTTCTGCCTTTTGTTGCTAGTGTTTCCTAGCCTCTGGTACCCTTGGTGCCGATCCAACCTCCATTGCTCCATCTTCGCCTGCAAATCCTCGACGTTTGACTCCGCCTCCACCGTCCAATCCTCCAGCACCGAGCTCCCCGGCTTCGGCGGTGGCCCCTGGTGTAGAGGGTACAGCCCGTGTGCCACCGCGATCGCAACCACTGACGGTGACGGCCCCAAGTCAGAGATCACCGATCCCTCACCTTCACCATTTCCAGCGCCGGCGCCATTCACAGCGGAGCCGTAACCGCAGCGGCAGTCATCTCCGATATTAGGGTTTACAACAGAGCCACCGCCGGCGGCGGTGGCGACGGAGCAAACTGAGCCGGCCCTCTTCCTCTTCTTCTCCCCGGCATTAACCCTCGATAGATTCGTCTGGTCGCTAAGGGTTCTAACCAACTTACTTCGATCGGCGGGGCCGGCGTAGAAGTCCGGAGCTCCGACGGCGGAGCCGGTGAGCACAGTGCAGAGGGGCATGCTCTTCATGGTGTTATCCTGCAGCGCCACCCCCATGCTGAGGATCCCCTGCGGCCGCCCCGAGTGGTGGCGGCGGACCTGCAGCGCCACCACGCGCCGCTCGCGGCGCACTGACGGCGGAATCAGGTCTCTAATCAAGACGGTAACGGTGCCGATGAGGTTATCCTTCAACCACCCCATGGCGTAGATCTCGACCACAACCGAACCCGTATCCGAATCCATCAACTCGTCTTCGACCCGGAACACAAACTTCTGGTTCCAATGGGGGTTGTTGTTGCCCTTGAGATCAGGCCGGGTTCGGAGCTTGCGTTCCGGGTCGATCCATACTACGGCGTAGGCTTTGATTTTCTTGAAGAGGTTCTTGTTGAGGTTATTGCTAGGAGGGGCTAGATCGAGGGCTGAGATGAGATTCAGCTCCAAGAGCTGAAAAGGGACTCTCGACATTAATGTTAACTTATATATATATGTGTATTTTGGTAATGAAAGCTTCTAGAATGGCTACCACGGCCGTCGTCGTAGGGAGACGACGAGCGAGGTAGGCGACCGTTGCCCGATGGGAGTTAGAGCGCCGTCGCCGGAGATGAAAGTTGGACTTTTGTTTTAATGTTTTTGGTTTTTGTCTTATCTTTTTCTTTCTTTTGGAGAAGATGGCGAGGAGAAGTAGTAGGGGAAATATTGGTAGTTTGTGATTGGAGACTAATAATGGTAATCTCCTCTCCACCAAAAAATAATTTAAAGATCGTAGAATGGTTGTCTTAATTGTTTGATTAAGCAATAATTAATGATAATGCAAGTATTAAGGGATGTTGGGGAGAGTCGTGAGACTATTTTTAGGAGTTATTAGAATTACTTGCTAATGAGATATCCTATTGCCTAGTCGCCTAATCGTGTGACATCTTTTGTTGCATTAATACAAGATTGACATGTGACATGATTAGAGTTTATGATTTAACACATATATAAGGAATATATATATATTGATACTTGAACAATTATTTATGACACGTGTCACTCTCGTATTAATGCAACACGAGGTGTTACACGGTCGGGTAATAGAAGATCCGAATTGATGATCTCGTTAGCTAGGAAAGGTTGATCCTTGGTAGAGGTGTATGCGAGTTGAACCAACCCTTCGGTTCGAGCAAAACTTGTTTAGATACGTTCATGTTTAAGCTCGATTTAAGTTTTGGCCTTTGTGGTTAAGCTCAACACCAAGCATGATTATTGCGTTTAAGTTCGACTCATTATATACTGTTGTTTTAGTGACACAAAATATTTAGATCAAGCCCGCTCTATTTGCACCCTATTTTCACATAATCAAAATTTCTCCTTTACCCTTTGTTTCTCCCATTGTAGGTTTCCACGTAAATCTATTTATTATTTATGTTATTATTATTCTTATTATATGTACTACATATTCTTATATATAACCTTCCGATTCATTGTTGGCCACCTTTTCTAATTGAGTTGTGTTGTCAACTATTTAAAAATAGCATGAAATGGTGAGTCCACCCAACTTACTGTATAAAACACAGATCTCTTATTTTTTGTGACGAAAATAAAAATGTTTAGGAATAATGGAACAAGAAGTATTAAAATGCAAAGAAAAATTATTTCCTGGGCTCATGGACAAAGCTCGTATAAGAGAGTTGCGAAAGCTTATATAAGAGGCTTGTGTACAAGCTCGATGAAGAATTCGAACATATTTATGACCCTATTGAATTGAGTATAATAAAGCTTGATTTTGGTTCGATAAAATTATCAGACTTCTTTTGAGGCTCAAACGTCCTAACTAATATAGTAAGTTGAGGTCCAAATAAAATTTTATGAAATAGAGCTATGATTAGGGATGTAAACAGGCCGAGCCAAATACTACTCGGCTCGGTCATTTAGAATATTATTAGGGTGTTCGTGCTTTTAACATGCCGGTGTTCAGTTCAAAATGTAATTATCGAGTTCGATTTTGGCTTGTGGGAAACTTGATAGTATTATTTTCGAACTCGGCTTGTTTAATATTAATATCAATAGTTTTCGAGCTCAAGTTTGAGTTGAGCACGACTCCGACTCGAGTTCAAGCTTGTATAAAAACTTTTTATTTTAGAAAACTAGCTATTTTAGCTTGAGGTTCAATTGAATGTTTGATTAGAGTTTCGATGGAAGGTTTGTGAGCATGCTCAATTAAATCCTCATGAATAAATAAACTTGAACATGTTCGCAAACTCAACGAGTCGAACATAGTCAGACTCGAGCTAGACTCGATAACAATATCGAGCTCAAAATCAGGCTCGAGCTCGACTTGTTTACTATCAAATTGCTTAAAATCAGAGTTTTTATGTTAATTTTCGACTCAGTGTGAAATTTTCTAGCTCATATTTCCGATTTTCTTTCGTTTTGTATTTCCACGTAATTAAATATAAGAGTAATAGGTAAAATTACCCACTTTCATAAAACAAAATTAAAAAGTACCAAATTAAAAATAAAAGATACTCCCTCCGTCCCAACTAGCTTGGGGCATTTCTTTTCGGCACGGGAATTAAGGAGTTAAGAAGTGTATGTTTAAAGTATAAAGTGATGATAGAAATATATATTATTTAAATTTGTGTGTGATAAAGATTTTCTAAAAAAGAAATGACTCAAGCTAGTTGGGACGGCCCGAAAAAGGAATACGACTCAAGCTAGTTGGGACGGAGGGAGTAAAAATATCCACTTCATGATAACACGAGGAACTTACTCATGTGTTCATGTTATTTATATTATTTTGTGAAATGAAATACATGAGCACATGCTTAATTTCCTCATGTGCTAATGTAAGTGGGTAATTTTTATCTTCTATTTTTAAATTAGTATTTCTCATGTTTTACTTATTAAAGTAGGTATTTTTATTACCCCCATAAATATATGTGTTCTTTACATTAATGCTGTTCTTCTTATTACTTAGTCTCATTTATAATATAAACACTCCAATTTGGTTTAATACAAAACACATCATAATCAACTCAAAGCTAAATAAAGAGTAGAAAAAACACACAACACACAAGAAAGAAAGTGAAAATAAATTCAAAGAATAATGAACTCAAACCTAATCCAAAAAAAGAATAATAAACATAAAATATGTTTCTAATTAATTGTTCCAATCATGCTTCTTCTCCAACACAGTAGGAAGAGTTTCACCACTGAAATAAATGCCATCACTCTTTGCTATCCACCATGATTGCTTACCTACATGCACCTTGTTTAGCTTCTGATGAAAAACTTCGAAAGCTTTATCCTTCGATCCCCACCACCAATGACAGAAGAATAACGTATTAGGCAAAAAATTTAAACAAAAACTCCAATCAAAATCTTCGTTCGGATAGAGGATGCGAGTTCCGAGATCATCGTCTCCAGATGCACAATGAATCTTCAATGGTGCAGAGTCCGAAGGGAGATTACTCACGACGTGAACTCGATATTTTCCAGTAAGTAAACACGATCCATCGACGAAGTATTCCCCTAGAATGATAGCTTCCACAAGTAGAAATAATATTAGAGAGTTCCTCATGGTTTGTCCACTTTAATGACTAATTAATTTAAGTGTCTGAATATATAAGATTTGCAGTCTCTTATTTATATTTGTTGTGTTTTGTTAGTCATTGGAGTGGAATGAATGGTAGTCAATTCAAACTGCTATTATTTAGGGCTTAAATTTTGCCATATTGGTTGGATCTTGAATTTACCTGTATATGTCATGTGTGTAAATATATTAATCAAACATTGAGTTTTTAGAAAAAATTAAGATATGAAAAATTGGCACAATTTTTTTATTTTTATTTATTATGTTATTGTGTTGTTTCAATTCTCAAATAAAAATAATGTTGTGTTTTCGATACATAATAATGTATTTTCATCTAAAAATTGAATATATTAAAAAAAATATATAAAATAAAACAGTTCACACATCTATTGTTCGAAGTGAGAACTGCTAGCTCAAAAAAATTGAAAGTGTAACCAAAAAATGAACCATCTTTCACTATTTTGGTTCGAAACCGATTGTCACGATTTTGGTTTTCATAGTTTCGGTTCGGTTGGGCACCTCTAAATTAGTAAGAAAAAATATGGTATTAAAAAGTTAAAAAATTATTGTTAGAAAAGTAAACATAGAAACTGGTTTAAACCAAACTAAAACAAACCAAATTTAAAAAATATTGGTTTAGATTGGCTTAATTCAAAAACATTTGGTTTGGTTTGGTTTCTTTAACTTTAGTTTGGTTTTGTTTAATTTAGTGTGTTTGCATGCCATTAGACCTAAATTGCGATTACAATGCCACTTTCAAATCACTCCAACATCTTGATATATTACTATTATAGTTGTCAACTGGTTCTATCCAGCCGAGTCCATGAGTCTGTTACTCTCTCTGTCCATCGAAATGGTTTACGTTTTCCTTTACGGGGACGTCCACAAAAATGATTTACATTTGAAAACTTCCATTTATAGTAAATGGACCCCACAACTAACTACACAATCCTATTAAAGTCAAAACACATTATTAAAACTCACACCGGTTCAAAATGTAAGTCATTTTCATGGACGGAGGGAGTATTATTTAGATACGGTACATTAATCTAGAGTCACTTACGAAATGGGTTGCGTTGCATCTTTTATATGTATTTAAATCCAGTCAAATTCAAGAGCACTTGTTGATTGAGCTTGAGTTGGGCTTGTTTCGGATTTGGACAGAGCCTCAAATGGTTGGTACACAATGAGTTTCAAAAGATGTTAAATTTTGATAAATTTCATATGTATTTTGTGTCATTTTTTTTATAAATTTTTTTATAAATTTATACAAATATGACTAAGTTTACAAACAATATTTTTAAATTTATTCAATATCGTATATTATAATATTAAATAAGTGTTTCAAAATATATGCTCCGAGGTGGGTATGAATTGAGTTTGAATTGTACTTGAGACGAGTTTGGTCATGAGTTGAACCAGTTGAAAAAAGGCTTAAAATTAGTAATCTAATCTAACAAACTCAATTAATATAGTGGGTCGATCATTAACTAGCTCATTGTCACGGCCCCATCCGAAGGACAATGTAAGCCAAGGTTATAAGATGAAGTAAATATAATTTGATTTCTCAATAGGCTACACATAACACATCTTACTCGTAAATAGAACTCATATTAAAAAAATTTATCTTAAAATACACTATCAAAGTTTTAAATGAAATTGAACATCAATGTAATCGACGCTTTTAAAAGTGGGGTCATTACACTCTACCCTGTCAAATAAATTCCGTCTCGAAATTTACATGCTTTTCTTTTCATTTATTCCTTAAATGTCAAATTTTATAACATTGCTTGGTCTTTTCTCTTAATCTATGTAATGATCAGATACCCTGATCTTATATTTCTTTGACCTATTCAAAATTGATCTCTAATCTATTTCTTTCTTCATATTTCTTTGTTCACAATCTTCTATGACTTTGCTTCGTGGTTTTCTCTATCTCGAATGATTTTTTTTTAATTATTAAATTTAACATCTACTGATGTAGCTATTTATTTCCTTCAACATTATTACCTGGATCTTGAGAGCTCTATTAAATGTTTTGGCGTGACACTTGCCTGATTATAAAAATACTTCTCTTTTACTTTAAATTTTGCATAAACTAATTTTGATCTCTTAACTAGTACCTTGCATAACAAATCTTATACTCCCTTAAAGTAAGGCTCGTGAAGGCTCTATCGGGAGAACTTGAAGTCAAACTGGATCTCTAGCGCGAGAAAAACAATTCAAATACTAATGACCACACTGGCGTCACTCAATCACGTACGAGTGAGATTCGTTCTTCAATTTAAATATCGACACCGATCTTCATCCTTCTTTCTCTTTGCTTAGTTCCCCCTTTTCCTTCTTGCCGTCACTTTTCGCTCTTTCTTGTTCGCTTCCTTGCATAAATAGACACTATAGTCATGGTCTAGATTCTCTAATTTTTTGCCTTATTCGTTCATAAGCTAAGTGATAATCTTAGTGATGCTTTCTAAGTTCTCCTTCTCTTCATACCTTTCATCATACGTTCCCACCAAAGAGTATGTTCTTGTAAAAGGCACGCTAGTCATGATATAACTCGTTTATCCTTTCTCGTCACTTCTTATGATATTCTCCTTTCATTTATCATTTTCTCACACGACTCGTAATATCTTTGAAGCTTTGTCTTATCATACGACACTTTCTCCTTTCATTTCTTCCTCCTTTCAAGATAGTCATCAAATTCATTCTTGAAGTTCATTCATAAACACATATATCAAATGCACAACACTTATGCAAAATCAACTCAAAACTTTTGAAATTATATACCTCAAGGTTGAGTGTGGCGCGATCTGAGTGTTGAGTGTTGTTAACTGACTTACAAATGGTCTAGTGACTCAACATAGACTTTACTTTTGAAGGAAATTTAGATAAAGAGGAAACGAATTGCTATTATACCTCTCCATGGTATGACTAGAATCACTCATAATAGTCAGAGCAAAGAAAAACTGCTTGGTATCACTTAAATAAACTTAATAATCAAAGCAGTGAAGAAAAACCATACTCTACTACAACTCTATGGTATCATTACAATAAACTTACGATAATCAAAGTGAAGAAAAACCATACTCTCGTACCACTTTGTGGTTTCGCTACAATAAACTAATAATCGCGAGGCAATGAAAACCTTGCTTTGATACCACTCTATCACAACCTGATCCCAAAGGACTGCGTAAGTTAGGGTTATAATTTGATTTATCGATTGGTTACACTTAACTCGTCTTACTCATAATAAAACTCATATTAATTTTTTTAATCTTAAAATACACTATCGAAGTCTAAAATTAAATTAAACTTCAATGTCTTCGACGCTTTTAAAAGTTGGGCTATTACACCTACAACGAGTCTCGACCAAACTGTACAGAATTAGCCCAACCCAATTAACAATTATAGTTGCCATTAACGTCATCTCCAATTTCAACAGTTTCCCAAAATCCGCGCGCATGGGTATATTTTTTGGTATAATTGTGTATAAATACACAAACTAAATCACATGTTCTGGTATTGTACACAAAAAATATTTGATTGACAGTAGTCAAACTGCGAATTTTACTTAATTATCATATCAGACTAGATTTCATCCAAATCAATACCCACATGGAAGCTTTACTTGACACATGTCAACGCTGACTGTGCAAATTAAAAAAAATTATTGAAATTTCAGTTGCTACTAACACTAACTTTTAACAAATTCAAGTATCGCACATGAACTATTAATTATTGAAATATCAAATTGTTTGATTTCGTCCAAAAGTTGAAGTCCATCATTTAATAACTACATGACCGTTATATATGTAAGTTGATATATGTGGTTTTTAGGGTTGTATATTTGCTTGAATATATTTTTTTATGTGATATATGTTATTTCATATATACACATCTATTCCAAACATAAATTCCTAAATTTATATTCCCTATATATTTGATTTTACTATTAATTTTGGTAAATGAAAATTTATACTTTCTCCGTCCATGAAATGATTTACATTTTGCCATTTCTGAATGTTCGGAATATGGTTTACATTTGAAACTTTCAATTTATTGCAAATGAACCCACTCACTACATAAAACTCAATTTAAAACAATATATTAAGTGAGATTCAAACTTTACAAAATACACAAGAGCTTTAATTTGATATATGATATATGTAAAAAATAATTTTAATATTAACAAATTATGACACTTTAAATGAACAAAAAGAATTTCTTATAAATATAATCGTATTTTTTATTTTTCTTTTCTATATATTATCAATAATTAGTTTTTTTTAATTTTATTTATAAAATTAAATTTAATGATTTATAATTTTGTGAAATAATATATATAATTAATGAAAATATTTATATGCATGCGTAAGTTCATATAAGAGAAAAAAATAATTTATAATAATGAAAAATATTCTATCTCATCTATCTATGTAAAATTAGTTTAATTAAATATAAATATTTTTTCGTTTTAATAGGAACGTGGAAATTATATATATATATATATATATATATATATATATATAAAAGTTATTTTGAAAAAAATGAAACAATTAATCTTTCATTTATTAAAATGAATGGTTAATATATTTTCACATTTCTCACTTGATTCTTTATTATGAATCAAAATATATATAATAGTATTATAAATTGTATACTAAGATATTTAATTTATTTGGATTATTAATACATATGATAAAATAATATTTATAATCAACAACAGATTTTGTAATAATTTATTTATTAACAATGTATACGGATAAAGCTATCAACACAGGCTTGTCCCGACTTTCCTTCTCAAAGTACTTGTGATTTGAATAGGAATCGACTTCAAAAATTTAGGTCTAAAAATAATCATTTCCTAAATATCTAAAAATTTTACGAGTCAATCGAATATCGAGCTTAAAAAAGCCTACTATAATATATATACAACACAAAACATCAATTAGAATTCGTTTTCAATGGTGATTATGTAATTAAAACATTAAAAATCTTTGAAAATTTTGAGTTTTTAATTAAAAATTTAAAAATCTAACATTAAATAATTAAAATAAAAATATTTTATTTCCAATATTTTATATAAATAAGAGTATTTATTGTACAAAAATTAATGAAAATAATTAATTTTATTAAATTTATTTAATTAAAAAAATATTATATTGCATAAAGGAGTAAAACCGACCCGGCTAGTAACCCGTAAATTGCCGGAATTGAGTGTTATATTTATAGGTTTTAAAAGTTTCCAACAAGTTTGGACGGACTTTAAAACTTTAGAAAGTGTGATTTGACAGCAATAATATAGTGACTAATTAAAGAACTCATTAAGTCAAATATAAACAATAAAAAATTCAAAAAAATATAATTTTGTCAAGACACCTCTAATACACTAATGAAGAACTCATTAAGCCAAATACGAAACAACATAAAATTTAAAAAAATTCATAATTTCAAATGGACATAAAGTATAAAAACATAAAACTTAAATAAATAACTATAATTTCATGTAATATGATAAAAAAAAATTGAACATAATTATCATATACATACCAAATAAGTTATACTCCAACCGTCCCATTAAAACTAGTCACGTTTGACCAAATCTGTGAGAACTTTTGGTCAAACGTGACCATTTTTAGTGGGACAGAGAGAGTAATTATTTTCCTGTGCATTGCACAAGACGCACGTACTAGTTTAAAATAATATATCAAGAATGACCCAAACTCCACTCAATACTATATATCATCATTAAAATCAATATATATATATAAAACCCGTACGTGTTTGGTGAAAACATAAATCATTTTTGTAGACATAGGGAATATCATTATTCAAAATAAACTTGATATATTTTGCTTACTACTAGATAGTATAATTTTTCATTAACCAAAATTAATAGTAAAATATATAAGAAATAATTTTAAGAATTTATTTTTGGAACACAAGTGTACAGAGATAAATTAACGTTGAACATATTAAAAATAAATTAGAAAAAATATCACCCATATGATGAATAACATAATATTATATACTATTAAGCTTATGATAATAAAGATACATAAAAACAATTGTTTGTGTTGCTGGAATAGCTCAGTTGGTTAGAGCGTGTGGCTGTTAACCACAAGGTCGGAGGTTCAAGCCCTCCTTCTAGCGTACTGTGAAAATTAAAAATATTGAAATTTCAATAACAAATTTTAGTATCGCACATGAACTATTAATTTTTTTGAAATCCATGAGCATGAAATGTTTCGTTTTTATTTTTCTCATTTAATAACTACATGAGCATTATATATGTAAGTTGATATATGTTGTTCATTGGGTTTAATGTTTACTCGAATATATTTTTTTATCCGATATATGTTACTTCTTCTATCCACCAAGTATTTGCACAATTGAATTTGACACGGGTTTTAACGAATGTTATGAATGTGTAGTGAGTAGGGTAAGAGTCCCACAATATTTATTAATTAAATATATTATGAGTGGAACGAGGGTCCCACATTATTTATAGTTAAATATATAATATGAGTGATTAAAAAGATAATGGTGAGTCCAACAATATATGTATAATTATTAAAAATAGAAATGTGAAAGTTTTTCATGAGAGCAATAAAGTGGGTAAATGTGCAAGTTTTTCGTGGACGGAGGGAGCATTTAATATATACACATCTATTTCAAATATAAATCCCTAGATTTATATTTTTTAGGGATAATTGTCGCTAAATACATAAACTAACCACCATTTCTGGTATTGCAGATAAACTATAAAATTTGCCCCACAATACACGAACTACCATTTTTTAGCTAATTAATACATCAGACTACATTTGGTCAAACTATTACATACGTGGACCCGAATAACAAACGTGTATGTACACATTAACTTAACACGACGTCATTTCGACTTAATATGAATGACGTCATTTCTTCTTTAAGGAAAACGAAGTCATTTTATTCCATTTATGAGGGTTCTTCGTTTTATAGTTCAATCAGAAATGGAACAAAACGACGTTGTTTTCCTTAAGGAAGAAACGATGTCGTTTATATTAAGTCAGAACGGCCGTATTATGCTGATGTGTACATACACATATGTTATTCAGGTCCATGTGTGCAATAGTTTGGCCAAAAGTAGCCAATGTATTAATTAGCTTAAAAAATGGTTAGTTTATGTATTACAACTATTATCCTTATTTCTTATATATATGATTTTACTTTTAATTTTGGTTAATGAAAAATTATTCTCTATCCATCCACAAAAATTGTTTACGTTTTGCCATTTCTGAATGTACGAAAAAATGGTTTACATTTGCAAATTTATATTTATAACAAGAGCACCCACCATTCTCTTACGCACAACTTAATTTAAATGATATAGTAAGGGTGTGTTTGATAGGCTTGTTAAGGCGTGTTAGCTTAGTTATATAGGGAACTTTAATTGTTTGGTATGTTATTTAAATTAGTTGGACGACCCGTTATATTTGACTGACCCGTCATAAATCCACTATTCTGCTATGATTTTGTATCCCACCCAAAGCGTGGGTTAATTACGCTAGCATTAGTTGAACAGTGTACCCTGTTAAGAAAGGAATTGTCCATAATACCCCAACAACCCATTTGCTACAAACCCTAGTTGCCTTTCGTTCAAAGAAATCGATTGACCGGCGGAGATAATTCAATCGATTTATCTCACCAAACTCTAAACAAAGAATATTGAAAGAAGTCTCCAGGTAGCTAAATCATTCTGTATGGACTCTCGTTTTTTAATATTATACAAATGTGCTCCTGTTCCTTCGATATTTTCTCCACTTCGTCATTAAAATTGTCTTCGATTTGATTATGCCTGTTTTTTTTCAACGAATTAAATTATCCATTCGTACAGATTAAAATCTATATTTCCAAAAAAAAAAACCTAGATTGTGAAGAAATTTATAATGTAGTGCTGTTGTATGTTTACACAAAGCTATTCTGACGAACCGTATTGCAAAAACATAGCCAATCGAGTATGAAGCGGGGAGATGTGCCTCATTCATTCAATGAAATGAAAATGTTACAGCCACCCACCAACAAAAGGAAAGGAATGAATTCCGCCCTAATTTTCATATATGAGGATAATATAGTAATTTCATCTCATAACCTACCCAAACAAACTCTAAAATTAACCAATCATAAACTTTAAGATAGCGCCCGGTCAACACAAGTTTACAATACTACCAAACAACAAATTAAAAAGTTCATATAGGAAGTCTATCAGCCGAATCACTATAACTTAACGAACTTGGTATTACCCGACTCATATATCAAACACACCCTAACCTAAGTGAGACTCAAGCTTCACTACATACACACAACTCAATTTAAAATAATATATCGGGGACCCAAATTTTCATTTATAGCAAGAGGACCCACCACTCACTACGTATCAAAGTCAAAACACATTATTAAAATCTGTGTCGAGTGAAAACGTAAATCATTTTCATGAACGGATGTAATATAATTATTCAAAATAAATTTGATTTATTTTTTTTACTAGATATAAATTTTCATTAACCAAAATTAATAGTAAAATCACAAACACACACATATAAAATTAAGAATTTATTTTTGGAACAAAAGTGTAAAGATAAATCAACGTTGAACATATTAAAAATAATTTAGAAGAAATATCCACCCATACAACTTATATGAATAACATAATATTATATACTATTAAGACATATCAACTTACCTAGCACTCATGTAGTTATCAAATGAGAAAAATACCACATTGTTTTCAAGTTCATGTACTTCGAATTTTCGGCGGAATCAAACCCAATGTGCAATTCAAAAAAAATTAATAATTCATGTGCAGTACTTGAATTTGTTGAAAGTGAGTGTATTTACCGACAATTGAAACTTCAATATTTTTGTAATTTGCACATGCAATGTAACACGTGACAAATTACAGGTCCACATATATAGTGATTACGATGAATTTGAACCTGATGTGATAATTAAGACAGATTGATAGTTTTTGCAATATCAAAAATTGCGATTAGTTTATATATTTTGAGGCAATTATCCCTGTTTCCCCAGCTATTGTTTTCTCCAAAGTTAATTGATTTTTCATCTAACTAAAACACAATTATTCCGGTCGAGCATTACAGTGAACAATATGTGCGCATGAAGAAATTTAATGGAGTTTTCACTCATTAAATCACATAGGAGCCGCTTGGTTCGAATGATAGGATTGATAGAATTATCTTTATTAAATCTTTACTTCTTTATACATAATCCTTCACTTTTTATATTTCTTTATGAATTTAATCAATTTTTATGCCCTCTAAATCACTCAAACGAGGGATTATATAATCACATCAAAATAAAGGATGGTCTATGAAACGAATGAATGGAAAAACTGGTTAAAAGGACATTTTCAATACCATTTATCTCAGATCAGATGGTCTAGATCATTACCAGAAAAACGGAGAAATAGAGTTCACCAACGTTGTATTGCTAAAAAGGAAAATTTAAGCAAGCGACATTCATATGAAAAAGACCTATTAGTTGGTTCCAAAAAACAATACAAAGTAGATTTGTTATCTAATGAAAAAGAGAATTTTCGAAAATTCTATAATTATAATCTTTTATCATATAAATTTATAAATTATAAAAATAAAAGGGAATGCTTTTTTTATAGACCCCCCTTTCAAGAAAATAAGAACCCAGAAATTTATTATACTTATAATAGGGCTAAAAAAAGCCCTTTTTGATATACAGAGGAACATCCCCATTCCAAACGATCTAGGACAGGTTGATATTCCATAAATGGAAAAACTAGTTGATAGAAAATATTTTGATTGGAAAATTTTCAATTTTTATCTTAGACAAAAAGTCGATATTGGGGTCTGGATCCGAATTGATACCAATAGGAATAAAAATGCTCAAATTCATACTAACAACTCTCAAATAATTTTTAAAAATCAAAAAAATATTTTTTATCTTATGATTCCAGAAATCAATTCACCAAATTCTCGCAAAGGTTTTTTTGATTGGATGGGAATGAATGAAAAAATGCTAAAGCACCCTATATGGAATCTGGAGTTTTGGCTTTTCCCAGAATTGGTGTTACTTTATAAAGGCTATAAAATGAAACCTTGGTTTATCCCCAGCAAATTACTTCTTTTCAATTTAAATTTAAATAGTAGTAAAAATAAAAATATTAATGAAAAGAAAAAGAGAAATTTGTTTTCGAATAAAAAGCATCGAAATCAAGAAGAGAAAGAACCCATAAGCCAAGGAGATCGTGAATCCATTCTCTCACACCAAAAAGATATTGAAGAAAATTATGCAAGCTCGGACATAAAAAAGGGGAGAAATAAAAAACAATACAAAAGCAATAGAGAAGCAGAAATAGATTTCTTCCTGAAACGTTATTTGCTTTTTCAATTGAGATGGGACGCAACTTTGAATAAAAAATGATGAATAGTATCAAGGTCTATTGTCTCCTGCTTAGACTGATAGATCGAACAAAAATTACTCTATTCTCGATTCAAAAGAGAGAAATGAGTTTGGATATAATGTTGATTCAAAAGAATTTAACTCTCCCAGAATTGATGAAGAAAGGAATATTGATTGTAGAACAACTTCGTTTGTCTGGCAAAAAAGATGGACAATTTCTTATGTACCAAACCATAAATATTCGTTGCTTTATAAGAGTAAACATCAAATTAATCAAAAATATCAAGAGCAAAGATATGTTTCTACGAAAAATTTTGATGAAAGTTTTTAACCACGTCAAAGAATAACTCAAAATAGAGACAAAAGGCACTTTGATTTACTTGTTTCGGAAAATATTTTATCGTTTAAACGTCGTAGAAAAGTGAGAATTCTAATATTTTTCTATATATCCTATTTCTATCTACCCTATAATCTAACAATAGAAAATAGATTTTTAGGGTATATGAAAGTAAACAAATATACAGATCACGTGTTTTTCTTGTCTAACATCTCATTCTAGTATCCAATATGAAATGACTATGAATAATATCTCAATTAGATCTCGAAATGAATCTTTTTGGTGTGATTATATAATCCCTCATTTGAGTGATTAAGAGGGCATAAAAATTGATTAAATTTATAAGGAGATATAAAAAGTGAAAGATTATGTATAGAGAAGTAAAGATTTAATGAAGATAATTCTATCAATCCTATCATTCGTGTTAAGAAGTGATCACATGAGTTGAAGATTGAGCTTGCTGTTTAATAGATTGAAGAACAGATAGTGACATGGTGTTTACTATCTGTTGATAAGATCAGATGGTGATGTATAATATCTGATGTTAGCCATCTGTTGGTAAAAAGCAGATAGTATTGAGTACATCTATCTGTTGGTAAGAACAGATAGTGACAAGCAGTGAGAACACTTTCTGTTGGGTTTGGAACAGATAGTGGAAGCAGAGGTAACCCGCTGCTGTATCTTGGCTTAGAGCAGCTCACTGTTACGTGCTGAAAGCAGATTGATTGACTATGGAGTTGAGAAGATGATGCAGCAGATAATGGAGTAGATGTTGGGAAGCAGCTTAGCAGCGAGCTGTGTGATAAGGTTTGGTGGAACAGATTGTTCACCATTAACAGCTCGCTGCGGTGAAGTTTTGGCTGAACAGATAGTAATGCGGGTACAGCCCGCTGCTGTGAAGAGCTGATAATGAGCAGGTCATCTGCTTGTGAGCAGATTGGTTGCTGGCAGTGAACAGCCAGTGATTGGAGCTTACTGTCTGTTGTTGGACAGTTAGTGATTGGGGCTCACTAAATGTTGAAGTTTGGTAAAACAGATTGTTCACCAAGGGCAGCTCGCTGTGATAAGATTTGCTGGAACAGATAGCGAAGTGTAGCTGGAGCAGCCCGCTGTTTTGTCTCAGCGAGAGCAGGCTGCTGTGCAAAGGCTTGTAGATCGTTTGATTATGAGCTTGGGTGGAACAGGTGGCTGTTGTGAATACTTCATCCAGTAAAGTACAGGAAGCTTACCATTTGTTGGTGAACAGATCTGTTGATAAGCTGCAGCAAGGTGCGGAGGGGACAGCTTGCTGCTGTAAAGAGGTGGCGCAGCAGGCCACTGTAATGTTCTACTCGCTGTTGTGTTCCTCTCGCTGTGGTTCAAGCGAGGGACAGCTCGCTGTGGTGATGTTCCATGTTTCTCATCCATCTATCTGCTGTGTGCGAGAATGTTCCCAAGGATTCTAGAAGGGTTTTAATCGTTTCCAACGGTCGAATCCAGCTGTTGGAGTTTGTTGCAACAAGAAGTGGCAGGAATCTTCTGGATTATGCGAGAGTTGGTTGGATCTAACAAGGA
Source organism: Leonotis leonurus (assembly GCA_026898415.1). Taxonomy (NCBI): domain Eukaryota; kingdom Viridiplantae; phylum Streptophyta; class Magnoliopsida; order Lamiales; family Lamiaceae; genus Leonotis; species Leonotis leonurus. Next base: position 619,568 of record JAPKLX010000110.1, on the reverse strand, counting down.
GCAGTCTGGAGTATTCGGGAATTGCCATCTACATCCTTCTAGTGATTTCCATGGGTTATTTCTTGTATCTATATATATATAATTCGAAGCTATGTGATTGTAGTCTTCTGGTTTTTTGCCATTTTTCATATTCACTTGTAAAGCTCAAGAGAGAGGGAGAGTAATACACGAGAGGAAAGAAAGAGAGTAAATCCTTGAGTGTTTATCATTGTAATCTCTGTAACTTCTTTCGTTTTGAAAATTAGTGAATTGATCTCTGTTCTCCCGTGGACGTAGGCTTGATTTTGAGCCGAACCACGTATTTCCTGTGTTCTTATTCTATTTGTTATTGTAATTGTTCTTCTTCCACCGTTATTAAACCCAACAATTCGAACCAAGCGACTCCATAAAGTCTAAACTCAAAAACGTGCTTCAATACATGATAGAGGAATTTGGTGCACAAAAGGGGGTTGATGAAATGCCTGAGAAGTGTCTTTCTTCAATCCATGCCCCAAAGTGTTTGCTGAAATGATTGTTACTCTTATAAACTGATTTGCGATTTGCGAATAACCCCAAAAGAAAAACCATTTAACTACTTATTTTTCACCATTGAATCTTATGGACAGACATATATAGAAAACTAAACAATTTGCTTACACAAATTTTATTCCACAATATATATACAGACAAAAGGAAAATATATATTCGTCCACAAAAAACCAGCAAAACTTGAAGGCTAAAATATTACAAGTTAAATTCATCCATAAAAGTTCCCTAATTTCCCACCGGAATGCGGCTTTTGTTGATGAACTCTGTTCCAGCCCTTAATCTTCTTCTTCTTCATCTCCTTCTTCGATTTGAACTGATTCGATCCACAAGCGAACGTGAACTCGAATCCATATATACTCGAGAAGCACTTTAACAGCCCATTTTGCTTCGCCACAGTTCGCTTCGGTCGGCGATCGATCTCCATTTCTCTTGTTAAAGGAATCACTCTCATTGTCCCCGCCTCCGTCGCCGTCGCCGTCACCATCGCCGTTTCCGTTTCCGTCGTTGTCGCCGTCTCCGTCACTGTCATTGTCTCCGTCACAGTCATTGTCTCCGTCACTGTCATTGTCTCCGTCATGGTTGTTGTCTCCGTCATCGTCACGGTTGTTGTTGCTTCCCATTCCCGGTCCTCCGATATATCGAGAAACTCGCTCTTATCCCCTCCCTCGGTCCAGTTCTCGAAGATCGAGCTCCCGTACTCCGCTGCGTACAGCTCCTTCTTAAGCCCCACAGCCACCTCTGACGACGTTGGTCTCATGGGAGAGTTCTCGGACTCGCCTGATGTCACGGTCCTCGTCTCCGTCTCGGATTCGAGCCGCCAAGTGAATTTGCTCTCTGGCGTTGAGCAGGCGCTCGGTACCATTTCCGTTCCGGAATTTTCTTCCGGGCTGGGCTCGTTTGTTTCTGGAATTTCATCCTGGCCAGGCTTTTCTTCCGGGCTGGGCTCGTTTACTTCTGGATTTTCATCCGGGCTGGGTTCGTTTGCATCTGGATTTTCATCCGGGCTGGGCTCGTTTGCATCTGGATTTTCATCGAGGCTGGGTTTTTCTTCCGGGCTGGGCTCGTTTGCATCTGGATTTTCATCGAGGCCGGGTTTTTCTTCCAGGCTGGGCTCGTTTGTTTCTGGCTTTTCATCCAGGTCGGGCTTTTCTTCCGGCCAGGGCTCGTTTATTTCGGGCTTTTCATCTGGGCCGGGATTTTCCTCCTGGCCCTCAATTTGTTGGTGGACCGGTTCATCCTCACTGGAGATTCGAAGCGAGGAGAGGCTTATGTCATTGTCCATGTCAACAAGCTTGATCCCGAGGTAGACGGTTCCCTGCAGATGGCCCGAGGGGCGGGCTATCCGCAGGGATAGGCGGCGGTAGGCGCCGTTGGCGATGAGGGGGGATGCAAGGGCATTGAATTGGAGACGGGCAGTGCCCATGGGGAGGTTGCGGAGCCAGGTAAGGTTAAAGATCTCGATGGTGAGGATGGAGGATTGTTGATTGACGAAATCGTGGTCGACCTGAAAGAGCATCTTGTAGTTCCACGAGGGTTTGGTGTGGCCTCGGTGGTCAATCTTGGTCGTGAGTTTGTTGTTGGGGTCTATGTAGGCGACCGCGAAGGTGCGGAGCATCTTGGAGACAGCCGGGAGATCGGCCGAGATAAGGTTGATCTCAAGGAGTTTGGACGACATTTTGGCAGCCGGTGCAGCGGCGGCTGCCAGAGATGGCCGCGGCGATGGGTGTTGATGTTTGTTTGGGCGACGGTGGGAGGAATTGAATGTGTGGAATGTGTTTTGTTTTGATTTGGGGGAAAAGGGTGGTTGGAGAACCAAAGGCTTTCCCTTTCCTTTGGTTCCCACAAAAACTAGTGAAAGTAAATTAGAAATTGTTTGTGAAATGGTTCGGATATTATGTGTGATCATGATAACTTAGGGAATATGATTTAATGTGTTATCACCCTATGATTTTGATATTTACTTTCTACGTCCAAATATGTAATTTACGTCTTGTCTTGATTAAATACGGTTTTTAATAATGTATTTTGATTTTGAGTGATAATGTATAGTGAGTGAAATTTATATTGCCTCTTCGTCCAACTAATAACAACTCATATGTTTTTTATACGAAAATCAATGAACATCACATGTGTTAGAGTGTATTATTTTAAGGGATAGTTGTATATATATACATAAACTAACCACAACTTATGTTATTGCACATGAAATTTAAAATTTGCCCATAATACACTAATTACCATTTTTTAGCTATTTAATACACCATACTAGATTTGGTCAAAATATTGCATATGTGGACCTGATTTAACACATGTGGGCGTGCACATCAACTTAACACGACGCTGTTCTAACTTAAGATAAACGAGCTTGTTTCTTCCTTAAGAAAACCGACATTGTTTTATACAATTTGTGGGTATTTGTCGTTTTAGGGTTAGAATAAAACAATGTCATTTTTCTTAAGGAAGAAACAACGTCGTTTATCTTAAGTAGAACGACGTTGTGTTAAGCTAATCTGTACACCCACGTGTGTTAATCGAGTCTACGTATGCATTATTTTGACCAAATATAGTCCGATGCATTAAATAGCTTAAAAATGGTAGGTAGTGTATTTTGGGCATGTAGATTTTAAAGTTCATGCATGTGCAACACAAGAAAAAATGATTATTTTATATATTTACAAATAATTATCTCTTATTTTAAATTAAATTTTACGTATTGAGTAAGTTTTGTATTGCACTTGATTTATTTATTTTTAATTAAGCTATAAGTATTGAGTTGAGTTTGGTGTTTTCAATATTTAGGAGAAATGACAAATTTCAAGTATACATCATTTCTCTCGGAGGACCTAACATAGCAAAATGTTGTTTTGATCGTCTTGTTAACATATTTTTGCCATAAGCATCCACGCCATCTTTGATTTGGAAAGAACGTAATCCAATAAATGAGTAGTGAATTTTCAATGCAACAGGTAAAAGAAATAAAAACAGAATTTTCGTAAAATGTAGAGAACTTTGGTAGAATTTTTCCCAATGCAGTATTACAGTAATGCTCCACCGCCCGCGGTGGGCACATCTTAATGCGCCCGCGGCTGATGTGGCAATGCCACGTCATTGCCACATCAACATGCGAGTCACTATATTTTCGTTTTTTAGTTAATTTTATTTTTTATTATTATTTTTTATTGAATAATATTAAACTATACCCTAACCAATGAACCCTAGTCGAAAAGTGATAATTAATAAAAAATTATTAAGAATTTAATATATATCTACATGACATGCCACATCAGCCGCGGGCATATTAAGATGTGCCCACCGCGGGCGGGTGAGCATTTTTGTGCAGTATTATAACACAAAGAAAAGAAAATTAATCATCCTACTAGTCGGGGAAAGATTAAATTAATATGTGTTGCATATCATGTCACGCGCTACGTTTGTTTCAATACAATACAAGATATCATATAATTAGACAATTTGGGATATCATACAGTCGTGCATGATAACCAAAAATTGCTCATAACATAAATGTTGGTGAAATAGTGAATAAAGTAATTCGCTAACACTTAATCAAAGGAGGGGAAGAGGAAGGAAAAACAAAGAATCAAGACTAAGTCCAAATGACAATTACATACAAAACATATCAAAACCACATTTGTTTTGGAGATTAATCAAGGTTGACTTTCACATCTAAATTACAACTTTACCTTTTAATATATCAAGGCACATCTCTTGGGAGATCTTTAGATAAAGAAAATTCTTGATTTTAAATTGGCTAAGTTTCGGCATTCCACCTTCTCCAACCAACACATTTCTCAGATTCCACGACTCTTTTATGCACATATATTCGAGAGTTTGAAACCCGTCGCATGAGATCACCATTTGTTTACCGGTGTATGCATTCCTCAATCTGAGGGATTTTAGATTGCGTAGTCTAGTATCAGCATGGGGTCCTCATCAAGACAACTATCATACAACTTCAAGTACTTAAGAAATGGAGGGAAGTTACTAACACTTGGTAACCTAGTAAGGAGTCCGCCCAGTTTGAGCGTAGTGAGACGAAGTAGAACACGAAGCTCGTCCAAACATGGCATGCTTTTGAACCGAAACCCTCTTAAAATTAATGTTTTAAGCTTGCATAACTCTGACAATGATGAAAGAGCTTGCTCGCATCCAAGTTTACATCAAGATCTTCAATGCCCAATTTTTCGAGTCTCGTCATCATCTTCAATCCCAACAAGTCATACGCCCAATTATCAACGGAGATATAGGTAAAGATCCTTAGATTCTCTAGTGAGTCTATCATCAAAGGCCTTCGACAAATGATATCAGACATATAAAGGTCACGAAGGCTACAAATTTCCCATATAATATCCGGTACCTCCATCATATAGTTCTGAGCTATATCAAAAACCTCGAGATTTATCAAGCACCTAAAGGAGTATGGAAGCTCTCGTATATAATTGTTTCTCAATCCCAAATATCTTAATTCCAGAAATGTAGCTTCTGGTAAAACCTTGATCCCATAACCATCCATGTCAAGTATCCTAAGTTGTTCAAAAGCCTCCCAGTAGGATGAACTAGCATCGAAATATCCGCCTCCATGGAAGAAGAGAGAAACAATATGTCTATGATCTTGATTCATTAAGAAATTGAACTCGTCTCTGCTATTACTACTAATAATACAATGACGAGGACTCTGAGAGAGTCGATGATTTCCATCATTCCTTATGATCTCCAAACATATTTCTTCCTTTGCTTTCTTGATGGATAGACTGTGGAATAATGCATTGATGCGAATACTTTTTCACCGTTGTTCCCCGTGGTGTTCGCCTCGCCTTGGAAGATTCAAGCCCAAACTTCTTAACAAGATTTTCAGTATATTTGTGTTGAGACACGAATATTCCTCCCTCCATTTGAGTAACTTGAAGTTCAAGGAAGTAATTTAGCATTCCAAACATGCTCATAGAAAACTGTTCTGACATATGAGAAACAAATTCAGAGACCAGAGTCTTGGATCTGGATCCGAAAACAATATCATCCACATAGACTTGGACTAGTAGAATGTCCTTCTTTTCCCTTTTTATGAACAGAGTCTTGTCAGCATTCCCTCTAGAGTAACCCTTTGATAGAAGGAATTTTGACAAAGTATTATACCAAGCTCTCGGAGCTTGTTTAAGACCATACAAAGCTTTCCTCAATCTATACACATGATTAGGAAACTTTGGATCCTCAAATCCCTTCGGTTGCATGACGTATACTTCCTCCATAAGGTCTCCATTAAGAAACGCGCTTTGAACATCCATTTGATATAATTCAAAGCTAATAGCACAAGACATTCCAATAAGAAACCTGACTCCTTCCAAGCGAGTTACTGGAGCTAATGTTTCCCCGAAGTCTATCCCTTCCTCTTGTGTATATCCTTGAGCCACTAAGCGAGCTTTGTTCCTCGTGATGTTTCCATGTTCGTCCGTCTTGTTCTTGAAGATCCATTTGGTTCCAATGACATTGGCGTGCTCGGGTAAGGGAGTCAGGTACCACACATTGCATCTCTCAAACTGCAACAGTTCTTGTTGCATGGCAGCGATCCAGTTTTCATCTTTAAAAGCCTTTGCAACATTCTTGGGTTCCACTTTCGATACATAGCAAACATTGACAAAATATGAAGTCAGCTTCTTGAAGTCAAGTTTAACCCCTCTGGTTTTCATTCCTTCGTTTAGATTCTCAATGATGTCAGCTTGAGGATGATTCTTGGAAACTCTGCTCTTCGGTGGATGGTGGTCTTCTTGGGTATCATCTTCATTGAGAATATTTTCGGTATTTATCTCCTTCTTAGCACGTTCATCTTGAGCAGGATCAGGGACAGGATCAGCAACTGGATCCTCATTTTCTTCTTCATCTGTTCTGCATTCCTCTTCATCGAACTTAACATTGATAGACTCCATGACTGTTTTAGTGTTGTTGTTGTAGACGCGAAAAGCTCTGCTGTTCCTGGAGTATCCCAGAAAAATACCTTCCATTCCTTTTTCGTCAAACTTCTTTTTATGCTCCCTGTCATTCAGAATGTAGCATCTGGACCCAAATATGTGTAGATGTTTGATAGAGGGCTTATTTTCTTTCCAGATCTCATAGGGAGTGGTCTTTGTTTAGGTCTGAGATACACTCGGTTACAGATGTAACAAGCAGTGCTCAGAGCCTCTGCCCAAAATCTTGTTTCAATATTCCTTGCCTTCATCATCGTACGAGCCATCTCCTGTAATGTCCTATTCTTTCTTTCAACGACACCGTTCTATTGAGGATTCTTGGGGGCTGAATACTCATGTGAGATTCCTTTGTCTTCACAGAATTCCCAGAAGTCGGCATTCTCAAACTCTTTGCCGTGGTCAGTCCGAATACGCTTGACTTTGCCCTCTTTCTCTACTTCCAGTCTTAGACACAGTGTCCTAAAGACTCCAAATGTATCTGATTTCTTCCTGATGAACTCAACCCATGTGTAACGAGAGAAATCGTCAACACATACAAAAGCGTATCTCTTCCATCCTAGACTTTCTGTTTGCATAGGACCTATAAGATCCATGTGAAGAAGATCCAGTACCTTATTAGTTGTGATTTTCTGCACCCTCTTGTGTGGTTCATGTGTCTGCTTCCCAATCTGGCAGGCTCCACATAGTCGAGCATCCTCTCTGGATATCTCAGGAAGTCCTCTAATGGCTTCATAGGTGAACAACTTTTGCAGATTCCTGTAGTTGGTATGGCCCAACCACTGATGCCAGAGTTCTGCTGTGTAGGTGCAGACCATATGACAAGTCTCAGAAGGTGTTACAAGATAACAGTTGTTTCTTGATCTCTTACCAACCATAAATTCCTTCTCATCCTTCAGTATAACACACTTTTCTTGATCAAATTTGATGTCCATGCCCTCGTCGCACAGTTGACTTATGCTGATGAGATTGGCAGCTAGGTCTTCAACGAGCAAAACATTAGTCAGAGTAGGCATACCGGGTGTGTTGAGGGTGCCTGATCCAAGGACTCTAGACTTCACTCCGTTTCCAAATGTAACACGATCAGCAGATCCGAGAGACAGGTTCTTCAAGAAGTTTCTGTTCCCAATCATGTGTCTAGAGCACCCGCTGTCAATATACCAGAGGTTATCCATCTTCAGCCCATTGCAAGAGTGAACTACATAGGAGTTGAAGTTTCTCCCATCATTGCGCCTTCTGGACATTCTGTTGTAGCTCCGGCGCTGATCTCTGATGTAGTGTCGACATTGGGGATGAATATGTCCAGGCGTGCCATAGTAGTGACAAATTGGTATGAACTTGTCAGTTCTCCTTCGCCTTTCTCCATTTTTATTGGACCGCCAGTGGACATCTTTCTGTATGCTCCTCCTCTCATTTCTGTAGTGTCTGCCTTAAAAGGTAACAGTTTGTGGGACGCTAGGCACGAACTGTTCCTTGGGATGATTACGTTCTTCTCCATGCCTTGAGCTTTCAGGAGCGTCCTGCACTATGACTGGTTGTTTATCCTTATGCTTCCATTGTACTCCTTTGAATCCAATGCCTGTTTTATCACTAGAGACACCCTGGTTCAATACCTCTTCAAGTGTTGAGGTCCCTTGCATCATCTTAATGAGCTTTTGTTGATGATCATACTTCCCTTGAAGTATCTTGTATTCGTCTTCCTTCTTTCCAAGCTCAATCTTCAACGAGTGGACTTGATCAATCAGTTCATCTTTGTCCTTGACAAGTCGTTGAATTGTGTTGGCAAGTTCTTTGTTGACACTCGCTATTTCTATGCACTTATTGTGCAGTTCATAGAACCCATCGGACAGATCGAGTTCCTCATCATCCAGTAGGTTGTCATGATCAGACTCTCCTAGGGCAAAAGGATCATCATCATCTTTCTTCTTGACAGGTACCTTGGCATCGGCAGTCTGGGCAAGAAAGTCGTCGTCCTCCTCTTCACTTTTCTCCGTTTCTTCATTACTTTGGGCAACAATATTGCTCTGCCGGGAGTCTTTGAGATTAGCACAATCTGCTTGAATATGACCAATGCCTCCGCACTCAAAACATCTCAGTCTCCTTTTGGTAGTATCATTTTTGGAGGGATTGTTATCTTTTGAACTTGTTGCATGGCCCACCGTCTTCTTTCCCTTCCTAGCATCGAACATCTGAGGGAACTTGTTGAGTTTTCCAACTGCCGAGGCAAGAGATTCAAAAATCTCTTGGAATTCTTCTGGAACAGAATCTAAGCCAAGATTCCCAAATTGTACTTTGAGGGCTATAGATCTCTTGCCTTCTGCCTTATTACTCCTTAGTCCCATCTCATAAGTTTTGAGGGAACCTGTAAGTTCATTGGTCGTCATCTGCTCCAGATCTCGAGCTTCTTTGATGGCTGTGACCTTCGTGTCGAATCGTTCAGGCAGGGAACGTAGGATCTTTTTGACAAGTCTCGTTTCAGACATCTTTTCTCCAAGAGCAAAACATTCATTAGATAAGGCTAGAAGTTTGGCATGGTGTTCTCCAATGGTATCATCTTCTCCCATTTTGAGCAGCTCGAACTGAGTCGCAAGTTGCTGTAGCCTTTGATTTTTGACTCTCACGTTCCCTTCAAAGGTGTCTTCAAGGATTTTCCATGCTTCCTTGGCAGATTCACAGGTGGAGATGATGGCAAATACCTCCATGTTAACAGCTCCTTGTATGGCATTTAGAGCTTTTTAGTTCATCGCGGATGCCACCATATCTTCGATTGTCCACTTGTTGCGCGCCTTTGTGTTTCCATCCTCATCAGTAGGCGGAGTCCATCCCATGACGACATCTCCATGCAGCTTCATCCAAAGAGCGTATGAATGATATCATACGTACTTTCCAATAACCATAGTTATTTCCTTCAAAAATAGGAGCGCGCGTAGAAGCAAAAGTCTCCTTCATGTTAAACAAAGGGTGTAACCCAACACAAGCGAGGGATAAGCTTCCTTCAGGATCAAACACCTGTAAAGTAGGTGACCTCCTCTGATACCAATTGAAATTGTTGCTTATCCCCAGAATGTTTATTTTACGTGAGACAGATTATAACACTGGTCACACACACAGCAGTAAAATAAACTTAACTCAAAGAGTTGGTAACCCAGTTCGGTGCTCCTCACCTACGTCTAGGGGGCCACGCCCAAAAGAGATTAAACACTATTTAAAGACACAGTTAGTTACAAAGGTCTGTTTACGCTCTAAGGGACCTATCACCTTAAGCTACCCCTAACCCTCAACTGTTCTTTCTCTAAGTGTTTGAAACTAGCCTCTCACTAGACTAGCCAATACCAGAACCCTCAACGGGATTACCTCTTACACAAAAACACTCAACCCTTGAGTTTATAAAACACTCGAGTACAAATAACACTCAACCCAACTCTCAACCTCACGTAGATCGCCGGGGAAATCTTCTACACACACAGGGAATGTGTATAGGCTGAAATAGTACTTCTTCTTCTTGAATATGAAAAGCTCAAACACAATATGTCAAAGAAGTCTCTCTCGTCTGGGTTATCCGCTGAGGCGTCCAACCCACTTGTTATATAGGACCGAGAGTGAGCCCTAGCATGCTTGTCTTGAGTGGATATGGCAACATGAATCTTCCTTCCATGGTATCTAGAATAAATCATTCCTTGGATACTTTCCTTGTATGCTGATCCTTTCCTTGCACATGGATCCTTTCCTTGTAATAGAACACATAAATATTCCTTGTAGCAGCGCACATGCCATGCCTAAAATACACCATAGTAAATATAAAAATTTCCTTCCATGCAAAGATTCGTCAGGTTGACGCGTTTGAGACAGTCCGTAAGACAGAAAACACGCCTGGTCAGGGAAGCTGTCTCAACTGGTTGTCTAACATAAATTAGCCAACACTCCATGCACTCACACATAGTCTCGAGAAACCATTCCCATGCTTTCTTGGACTATTCCTTTTCCGACAACTGGCGTCCGACCACAGTTATTGCTAATGGTAAACCGTTACACTTTGTCAAGATCTTTCTCCCTATTTTCTTGAGGTTGTTAGGGCATTTCGCGTGTTTGTCTTTGAATGTCTCCTTCAAGAACAGTTGCCAACTTTCCTTGGGATCAAGAACATTCATCTCATGAATATATTGAGCATGACCTATTATATCACGAGATCGTCTTGTGACCAGCAGTCTACTTGGTGCATCTGCATACAAAAGGATCGATTCAAGAGGGACTGCTATCAAGATTATAAGATATATTTAATCAATTAAACACATGTAGGTAACCAAAAAAACATATAATGTGTCCGAAATCGGCAACAGTATGCTCCCTCCGATTTTTTTTAAGTGTCCTATTTCACTTTTTTTCTTGTTTCTAAATAAGTGTCCTATTTCAAAATTCTAAAGTATATTTATGACAATCTTTCAATTTTGCCCTAATTTAATACTTATTGGAATTTGATATTATTTGTATGAATATATTTATAATGCTATTCAATAAAGTGTATATAAGTAAAATTTTCATTTTATTAGTATGTGTGATTTAGTAAAATTGGACACTTATTAAAAAACGGAGGGAGTATATTGTTTTTAAAAGTAATAATTTGCTTGGAAAGTCTCTAAGAATATTTATATAAGGATTCAAAAGGTCAAACAAACAATAATGTACCTTAAGAATTAATTTCCATGCCAAATCGACCTTATTTTTCAAATGCACTTTACGAATGGTGAAAATAAAAGTTCGAATACTATTGATCCCTACTCTTTGTCAATAATATTATTTGGGGTAAATATTTTCAATTTAGATTTTATAATGTGTAATCGTGTGAGATCTCCTATTGCATTAGTAACATAATGACACATAGCATAATCAATGGTTTAAGATATAAAATATATTTTTTCTATACATAATCATAATTTTTAACTTTAATCATGTCATTTATCACAGTCTTAGTAATGTAATAGGAAATGTTATGAGATTAAGTAATAAATGATCTCATTCAAAATATTTTATTATTACGCTCTTAGGTTGTCCACCAAGAGTGTACTATTTTTTAAAACATTGCTTCAAAAACTCTCAATATTTTAAAATTTACATATATTGTATTTTGTGGACCCATTTGTTCACTAAAATCACACTATAGTTTTTGCTTAAAACTCGTGATAACTCCCTAACAACTCACCTTTGTAGATGGAGCTAGAGAGTAGTTACTATGGTTATGCTACTAAAGAAAGGTAGCTACAAGAGAATTGATAAATTATTACCCGATTACCTTTCTTATGTGATAAGCGGACCTTACACTCACACTACACAACTCAATTAACAATGATAAATTAAGTAGAACTAAAACTCAACTCAATGCACAATACATCCTAACGCAAATTTCTTTAAAATTAAACCTCTATTCGGGTAAAAGTGAGCAATAATTTCGTTAATGGAGGAATATAGTAATAGGCAAAACAAGGCTCTTTTGTTCTTTTTGCAGTAATCTAGATGACTTAAGCGATGAAGATGCATACTGTGATTAGGGAAACAGGTGTTGGAGAAGCAGGTTTCTGAGGCCATCCACGTTGTCTAACGCCGCCGTCTTCTCCCGGTGAATTCCTAAATCTGTCATTAGTCTCTTGAGTGCCTCTTTCAGAGTAGAATGACTAGAAAGACATAGCCAACCACGGTGCCAAAAATTGTAAGCCACATAGTCATTATAGTATAAAAGTGCAGCAAGAGTCGACTTCCCCACACCCCCCATACCCACGATGCACAATGTCGAGAGGCCTTGCTCCGCTGCTGCATCCTTGGAAATCAAAACCCTCTGAAGTACCACTTCAATGTCTTTCTTCAAACGCACCACCTCGGATTTGACAACCCAATAAGTTTCAGTAACTCTATTGGTTGTCGTTCTCATGCGTGGCTCCTCCTCCTCCTTGGTGAGATCAATTCCATGCCTGCTGTTATTCTCTTTTGCCTGTCTGATAATGGGCTCGATGTCTCTGCAGAAGATGTAATAGAAGTAAGGTTGCTCCCCGCGAGCAAACCACCGCAGCGGCCCTCGTCTCTTGATCGGATGCTCAAGATTGAAGATGAGCATGTCGACGGTCATGTCGGCGTCATGAACCGTTCTTCGAAGGCGATCTACGAAGTCGGGAGCCCTGTATAAGTTGAACTCGTTGGCGCGGAGGTCGAAGTATTTGAGGAGAGGCAGCGTCGATCTAAGTACATCTATCAGCACCTGCACTTTCTCCTCCGCCCCAACAGCCGCCGTCTCTACCTGCAAGCTCTCTAGCTTCTCCACCGTCGATAATATCACTGCCTCCGTCATATTTCTTGAAACCTTAGATACGTTTTAACTGTTGTTTGTGTATTCTTTATCCACTCGCGCGCTCAACTATGCTATTTAGTGACATCCAATTTAAGGTAAATGCCATCAGACCTAAGGAGCTATCCAAGCGCAAACAACTTGCATATTTGGTTCGATATGAATTTTAACAAATTATTTGAAAATGTTGTCTGTGAAATAAGAGTGTAAATATGTAATGTAAATAATTAAAAAGTTAGAGGTGCATCCAACAACATGAGTATAATTATTAAAAATAGAAGTGTGCAAATTTTTTATGGAAAGAAAAATGTGGAAATGTGCAATTTTATATTAATTATGATTACTCTTATAATTTTACCCTCATTAGCAACAAAAAGAATTAGTTTCGTGCTTATAGTTAATTAGTGTCATATTGAATGAAAAAGTAGTACAAATGGGAGCGGTTCATTCTATTTGTACATCTTAGCATGAACTATGCGACATAAGTATTATGAATATACGATCATATTTTATATGATTACGTTAGTATAATATCGCGAATTTTCACATCTGATAATATTTTTTTATTCATTCAAATCTATTCTAATAATATAATTCATGTGTCCATATATATAAGACGGTGAGAGTATTATTAACACTTATTTATATTTATTAAGAGTTAGTAGTGGGACGCTCGGTCAATTATCCATTAGAGAATGATAACCAATTCACTAAATCTTTTATCATTCTTTTAGAATTAGTGAAAAGTTCCAATTTCAACAGCCCTTTTAAGTATTCTCTTTTAATCGGTTATCTTAATCTGTAAACAGCTGACACACCAAGTAGAGAGTGGTGGTGACAAGTCGCTCTCCAGTTAAGCTAAAGAGTACCCGTTATAAAGTGGAGATTCTTGATCCTAATGATAGTTGGAAACTGTTCATGAAGACACACTAAATGCCCCACCCACCTCGAGAGAATAGGCAGAAAGATATTGAGAAAGTGCGATGGTTTGCCATGAGGTGGGAACTCAGCTGTCTACAAAGATACAGTCCATGGTTAAATGGGAACTGTTTGTAAAGTCGATGGATTTAAGTGTCGTATCAGCAAGAGAAGTCATGTTGCGTTCGGTTAGGGTTCTTCAAGGAAGGTGTAACCATAAGGGTTAGGAAATTAATACAAGTGTGGGCTGCAGGAGGAGTGCACCCACCAGATAATTCATTTAGGGCAGAAGATGAGGACATTGCAAGAAAATATTTCTATGATATGATCGGCGGCAAACACTTGATACTTGAAGTGAAGGAGCTCAGCGCCGACATGTCCCGAATAAAAACTTGTTACATGAACGACAATCTGCACAGGCTAGCTGTAACAAAAGCAAAAGAGGAAACACTACAAAAAAAAGTGTTCTGGCGATGGAAAAATCCGTCTTTAGCATAGGAAATCCATAGTCCCGGGAGGCTAGCGACGGACTGGCGACGGAATTTTTCCATCTGTATTTCGTTCGTCGTTAGCCCATCGGACGACGGAAAATACAGTCCGTCATTAGCTAATGAAGGACTAACGACGGATTTTATCCATAGTTAGAGACGACGGACTGTAAATCCGTCGTCAATGTCTCCCGGTGGCCGTTGACAGTGCCGGAAAACTAACGACGGATTTAATCCGTCGTTAGTGGCGACGGACTGCAGTCCGTCGCCAGGTGGCGTTGACCGTTGACCTGGCGACGGACTGGTATATTTTTTATTTTTTTTTATTTTAATAATTAATTTTGTTTTTTTTATTATTCATTACCTAAAACGTGTCACAACAAACAATACAAATATAATCCAACATTGAACAATAATTTAAAATTGAACCAATCAAATGAAATTCAAAATGAACGCGGATTTCATATAATGAACAAAATAAAACAATGTATCAGTAACATCCCACGATAAACCAAATAATAAAAAAATAGTAAAGTGTATCAGTAGCATATCTACGAATCATAATCATCATCAGGAGGAAACTGGGGAGGGGCATCAGACGGGGGAGGCTGATAAGAGGGAAAGGAGGGTGCACTACCTCCTCCCTGCTGAGACATCCAGCGCATCATGTCGGCATACTGAGTCTGCATGAGCGCCATCTGCTCAGCCAATCTCTGCTGCTGAGCTTGGTACTCATGGCGCTCGCGATCCTGCTCCTCGACTCGGCGCCGTAGCTCCTCAACCTCGTCTCTAGATGCTCGTGATGTGGACGAGGATCCCCCAAATCTAGATGCTCTCAAGGCCTTCGCCGCGTCTCCCGTGCCGAACATCCTCTTCTTCTTGTCCGGGCTGCCAAGAACCTCCAGATACAGCTCGTTTATGTCGACTGCATCGTGGTCCCCCTCAAGTAGCTGGGCCCGCTCCTCGTCAGCACGGCAAAACACCTCGGTCTGCATGCATGTAAACGAGAAATGAACATTTGTTAGTATACATATTATAAATATTGAAAATCTAATATATATATATATATATATATATATATTCTTTTGAAATTAAAACTTACCGCTATCGCCTCAGATTTCGGATCGGTGTATGTCCCGTCTGCGTATTGATGCTCATCCAGAAAGGAGTCGAACATGCACTCAATCGGAGCTACTCCCCTCTCACGACCCTATGCATCAAATCACAATGGAGTTGTGTCATTGAAACATGTGTATATGAATTGTACCACATAATTATAATTATTATTTAAAGTATATTATTACCTTTTCCTCAGCTCGTTGCATGACCGACTTGGACCCTCCCCTATGCTTGATAGGACCAGTACCCGGTCCCTGAGGCTCAGACATCCGGTTGCGCCTCGCTGCCTGGGATTTGGCCACAACATCATCCCGGGACCAGTAAGCGAGCCAACCCATCCACACATCATCAGTCCACCACCCAGGCTTCCCACCTCTGGGTGGCGGATCATTCCTCCTCCTCTTGATCCCGCAGATATAATCATTGTACCTCTTCTGAATCTTATCATACCATAGCTCCCGAATCTTGGCATCAAGTGCCGGTTTCCAAGTAAATTTTTTCTAGCATTGAAAATATATGTATGTTAGAAATTGTAGTTATAAGTTATAATTAAGAATGAATTTGAAAGTTTTAGTAAATTTTCGAACCTTGAACTCCTCCCAATATCGCTGTCTCACGTCCTCAGGCTTGAGCTTCCAACTGTATCCAGTCGGGTTGGGAACTATCTTAAATAGTTCCTAAATGAAATCTGCCGGGTCGGCATGCGGGTAAAATCCCCTACAGAAGTAATTTTAGATTGATTTATGTTAGATTTTTGAATAACTAGTTAAATAAGGGTTAAAATTGAAGGTGTGATTATTGCATTTACGTACCGCAGCTCACTCACAGAGAGAACAAAGTCACCTGTGGGTCTAAACTCTCTCTGACCATCAGTGTCAGAGCCAGAAGACGGACTGCTTATGTGTATGCCACCAATATGATGGCTCAGACCAGTCCCGAACTCATATCCAGACGATGAGCTCGGGGAACTACCCCGTCCAACGGATAGATGTGATCGTCTGGAACCCCTACCACGAGGAGTCCCCACATCATTTCATGGTGAACCGCACCAACTAGACATCTATTATGTTGAAAACAAATAAATAAATATGATTCATGATAGGCAAATGACGTACACGCAGAATTTTTATATTAAATAGAGGGGGAGAATTATAAGTTGATTTGCAGTTGAATAGAGGATGACAATAGAGGGCGAGAATTATGAAAATTATGGTTAGAGGTCGAGAATTATGGTTTGATGGCGAAGATTATAATTAAGTTGTTTTGCAGTTGATTGCATTTGGTTATTTTTGGTCATTTAATTTGGTCATTTTTGGTTCAGAATTATAAGTTGATTTGCTCTTGGTTATTTTTGGTCATTTTGGGAAATGTTATGTATATATATGTTGAGTTATATATATAATACCTAATTGCATCCAAATAACCTATATCACTAAATCTAATATATATATTTTCAGTCATTTAATTTGGTCATTTTTGGAGATTTATTTGCAGTTGATTGCATCCAAATTAATATCCCATATCACTAAATCTAATCAAAATAGTCAGCTGACACAATCATGAAAATATCCCAACATACATTTCATGATCAAAACATTCGTATATAATAATTAAAATATCACAACACATGCATCAAACCACCACAACATAATATTACACATATTGGGAGAATATCCTTAAGACATAATCAAAATCTATCCCAAAGGGAGAAGATCCTTAAGAAATTAATTATGTCTATCCCAATGTCATAATATATATATATAAATACAACATTAATCTAAATTAAGATAATTAATAATCTTAAACAAACTTGACCTAAACAATTTATTACGTCTAGCCAAATATATTTAATTACCTAATTATTTACATTTAATTAACCTAAGTAAATAAATAAGTACATTATTATAATTTAATTACCTTTCACCGAAGTAGAGAGCGCCGGAGCGGCAGAAGGCGGCTCAGAAAGGCTGAGAGAGGAGTCGGGAGGCGACAGGCGTAATTGAAGAAATCCTAATTAAACAATTTAAACATATAATTAAACTAATGCTCAATTAACAAATTAACTAATACTAATTAAAAATTTAAACACTAAATTATTTCAATATTCACTTCGGTTAGCAAGAGGCGAAAGACGGGTCCTAAACAAATTTAATTAAAGTAATTAAATTATAATTAACATAAACTAATTAACAATTAAATTAAACTAATAAACAATCTAAACTGTAATTACCATTAAACTATAATTAACATTAAACTATAATTAACATAAACCATTAAACTAATTAGCAATCTAAACTATCTTATATATACTAATTAAATAATTAAACTAACTATCTTATATATACTAGTTGGGAACTATCTTATATATACTAATTAACAATCTAAACTAATTAAATAATTAAACTAACTAAATTAATAACTTATTAAACAATTAAATTAATTAATTAAACCTATATTAATTAACATTCTCAACTAATTAAATAATTAACTATAAAATTAACTTATTTAAACAATTATAACACTAACCAATTATTCAAACTAACGCTAATTAATTCAAGAAAGCCAATTAAACATAATCAATTATTCAAACTTATAACCCTAGTTAATTCAACCATATTCTTAATTACACATAATTATCAAATTTACTATAAATGACATTAACTAATTAAAAATTAAATTAAAGTAAATAAAGTAATTAAACCTAGATAGCTATATAATATTAATTAACAATATAAACTAATTACATAATTAACAATTAAATTACCTAATTAAACCATAACCTAATTAATTAATCTAATTAAACACTAAACCATAATTAATTAATTAATCTAATTAAACCATAACCTAAATAATTAATATAATTAACTAATTAAACAATTAAACTAATTAAACAATTAACACAATATAAACAAATAATTAACAAAATTAACAATTAACAATTAACAAATAATTAACAAAATTAAATAATATAAACAATTAACACAATATAAACAATTAATAAATAATTAACAAAATTAAAAAAAATGGAAATAATTACATACCTGTGGAGGTGCTGGGCGGCGGCGACAGAAGCGGAGGAAAAGGGGGTGCTTCTCCGGGGACAAAAACGCAGACAATTAATTATAAAAATGTCGAGATTAAGAGAAGGGGGAAGGGAAATCGAAGTAATACACATACCTGTGATTGCTTTGGCCGGTGGAAGGTTGGAATCGCTGGAAAAAGCTTCAAATTGCCGGAGAAGAGGGGGGAGAGGGCTGTTGCTGTTCTGTTTCGCGAAATGGGATACTGCCCGCTAAAATAGGGCGGGACGACGGACTGGGCAACGGATCAGTCCGTCGTCCGGTATAAAATTAATTAAAAAAAAAAAAAATTCACAACGGACTAACGACGGAATCCTCGGACGACGGACCAGTCCGTCGTCCAGTCCGTCGTTAACTTTAGCATGTACATTCACGCCAAAAAAATAGTCGCCAGTCCGTCGCCAGTCCGTCGTTAGCAAAATTTGTTGTATTTCGTCGCCAGAGGACGACGGAATGTCATTCCGTCGTCCATTCCATCGCCAGTTTAATGTTTTTTTGTAGTGAAATAAATTTTGATATCCTAAAAGGGGATGGAAATGATCGACCCTCTCACAAACGTCGCCAGCAAGTTATCTGTTGTGGTCGAGAGAATATCTTCTTCACGAATCAAGATAAACATCTTGCTTCACTGATCTTTCATGGTGGGGGGGGGGGGGGCCCCCCAGCTATGACACTAGAGCATCTCGATGGAAGAGATTTAAACTACTTAAGATACTCGACTTCGAGGGTTTTGGCTTGAATGCTTTACCACCTAAGGTTGGGAAATTGGTTAGCCTAAGATACTTAGGGTTGAGAAGTAATTATTTGCAAGAGCTCTCCCATTCGTTGGGACGCTTAAAAAGGCTCGAGGTTCTTGATATAGAACAAAACTTCATGGTGAAAGTGCCGAGTATCGCATGGAAAATGGATAGCCTCCATCATCTCTACTTGTTGGATATAATCTGCTCGGAGCCTGCTCTCAAGAATCTCCGGACCTTGACCTACGTCTCGGTTGAGGACTTGATATGTGAGAGGGCTTGGAAGCGATGGATAGCCTCTCCAAATTGGGTATAGAAAATGTTGATGAAACCTCATATATAAGCACTGTTATCACATTATTGGCGATGTTAAACAGTCTTAAATGGCTCGTTTTGAGAGGGTTTTGTTTCAGAAGTATGCCTCCATTGGATGATCTTGGCAAGTTAAATCGTCTTGTTCAACTCAAACTGGATGGACTCCTCACCAAGTTACCAAGTGCCAATGGTTTCCCTCCAAATTTATGCTGCTTGACATTAGTTAATACCTGTCTTGGCGAAGACCCGATGCCGGTACTAGGGATGCTACCTACGGTAGTCGTCCTCATAATGAGGAATGCTTTCGCCGGTGAAGAAATGACGGCCTCCAGCTTGACGTTTACGGAGCTCAAAGTTCTACACATCGGAGAGTTTTGGCATTTGAGGAATTTGCAAATTGGAGAAGGTGCAATGCCGAAGCTGAAGCAGTTAGAAATCAACAATTGTCCATATATCGAGACCCTTCCAGAAGAAATCAAGCTGATGGCTAAACTGAAGAAATTTAAGATGGTGACAACCAAAGACATTGGAAGAAAGATATTGGGTTCAGGATTGATCTCAAACATACGGGAGGTGGTAATCCAGCCATAAGAACGGGCGTCTGCAATCTTGCGCAAGGTTGAAATGTATGTTTTTTATGAAATGGAAAGCTTTCCAAGTTGTTTGCACTTGTTTTCCCTTATGTAATGTTTATGATTTTGGATTAAAACTCTCAATGTGGAATTTTGCATCTTTGAGATTATTTATTGGGATTTTGCATCTTTGATAGTAATTGAGATGTTGCTTCTTCCCAAAATCTATTTGGCAGACCAGAAGTAAACAAACACCTTAATCTCTCCAAAATAGTTCTATTCATTTTTTCTGCTGTCCCAATTTTGTTGTAGATTCTCCAGGACAGTAATATATGTTCCTCTTGCAAAAGCTTTGAAACTCATTAGACAAATTAACTATTTCTTAATTTATGTTCATAAAAATAATATTCTATTCGTCCACGAAAAACTGCAGCAGTTGTGATCTTATTTGGACATAAGACTCATTTAATCCCATCAGAATATGAAGGACAAAGTCCTGTTGTTGATAATGATTCCACTTTCGTGTATTGTTGCAGCGACAATCACCACACTCACACCAGGAAGGCGGTTGAAAATTGATAAACTCATATATCCCATACAATTCTCATCTTGGTGTAGTACTCACTCACATGAGGCGCACCTTGAGAAACTTAATTGAAACAATTGTTGTTTCAATTGGTAAATCCTTGCAACATTACCAATTGAAAATCCCTCCGAAGATCATTCCATATTTGAGATGCTAAATCCATGTTAAGTAAACTCGATTTGATTTGAGGTACGATTGAATTTTTGATCCAGGGTACCACCATACTATTGAACCTCAGCCACGCGCCATAATTAGGATCCCCAACTTCTGGTTTGATGAAGGATCCGTTGACTAAGGAAATTTTGTTCTTTGCTTGCAATGCTGTGGACATCAACCTACTCCAATTGATGTGGTTTGATCCACATAGATCGAAGCTCCGTAACCAGCAAACGTCAGGATTATCACTCGGATGGAGATATAGCGGGGAAGAGTAGTGTTCCTAAAACGTCTCTATCTCCTTCTGATTATTATTATTAAAGTATTTTTTGTTAGAATTTCATATGGTAGGTGATGAGTTAACATCAATTAATTATATTGTTCATGTAATAATTAACAAATATGGAACAACTTGCAAATTGAATATTGCATCACACCTAATAACGTTGTTAATTTCTTCGTTTTTTGGTCTTTAATTATTGCATGAATTCCCTATCAAAAATAGAAAATAGGGAATTTGAATATTAACTAATGTAAAAATTGTTTTACTTTGCCAATATTGAAAATTTAATTAATTGGCAGAAATAAGTATATATTAGTTTGAAACAAATGATCTCTGAAGTAATGTATTAACTATGAATTCTCCTAATTAGATCTAGATCTAGTGAAAGGTACAATTAGAAGAAACGCAAGTATCAAATTAAATATTTTAATATATCTCTTATAATAATAAGTGACTGCATCGCTCCTCCTCTTGGCTTATATTATATTTGTCTTAAATTCTCCACCTACCCAAGAAATTAACTTTCATAAATTGACCATTATTGGTGTAACCAGCTATAGCTTTATAAACATTTTAGTTATTTTGGGTTGAAAGATTCACAATCTACCTTCAAATTACATCAATTAATTGAGAATAAGAAAGATAAGCTGGAAACGAAAGGGTTGGATCGATCCAGAGGCAAAGTTAAGAAGAGAAATTAAAAAAAGAATAAGAAGGTATTCTCCCTTTCCTTCACTACTACTCTGTAGATTTCAATCTCTTACTAATTTGTTATTGATTGAAACATATTACAATTATATTACTCACACTCTATTATTCAAATTAATCACACTCTGCAGAAATTATCCAAAGATAGAAAGGAGTTATTGAATCGGAAATTTTGAGGAGAGGCATAAAAGGTACTTTACTTTCTTCTTCGATCTATTTGAATAAATTTCAAATTATCATCATGATTATGATGTTTTAATGTCGAAAATTAGATTGGGTTTTCGAAACCTTTTCAGTTATAGCTTAGAGAGTTTGACTTTAATAATTCATTTCGAATATGAAGATGAAAGATACAATTGCAATATGTAAACCACTAGGATTAATTAGCAATATCTCATAACAAATACGTTAATTTTCACTTCATAGTAAGCTCGATGTTTAATATGACGGTGGTTTTAAGATCCGGTCCAGATCTGATGGTCTAGATTCGTATTTAAGGATAATTTGAAGAATTAGTTTAAATTAGTGATAACTCATTAAATTAACTATTAATTAAATTAGTAATAATTAAGTAAAAGGATTTGGCCATTTAAATATAACTGATAAGAGATTTAGAAAACAAAAAATCAAACAGAGAACTTTGAAGTAAAACTTGCGATAATCACAACAGCGCAATCGCTGGAATCGTGAGCTGAACGGCCGGCCAAAGGAGACTTCTATAGTTGGGATAGTGAGTTTATCTATCGCCAACCCGGACGTTCTTTTTTGTATCATCTATTTGTTTGTGTTATAACATTTGGTATTAGAAGAGGTAAATTTGATGCATCTCTTTTATTCAAGCTAAAATTTATGTAGATTTCATTTTGTTTATGAAATTGATGTATACATCTAGAAATTAAGTGCTTAAAATTTTAAAAACTCTATGAAGCATTTTGTCAAACACCTGTCTTGCATGCTCAAATAATATTAATTGCATTCTGTTTCGCTTTCTGCAGCTCGTTTCCACACGGATTTCAAACCCGGTTTGATTCTTTCTACCTCTCTATATCTATTTACATTGTTGATAATAATTAAGTGCTCATGTACATGTGTTATGTTGTTCTAAATTGAAAAGTAACACTCAAAAAATCTGAATTGAATACCCTACATTTTAAAAGTCCAAAACAATCCTACGGAATCTACAACCAACACACCCCGTAGTTATATTTTTGATAGAGAATCCATTAAAATCTACATATTATTAAAATCCATAAATTGTTGAATACCTAAAGATTTTGTAAGACTTTTTATAATTCATATTGTATACCTCAGAATTTTTAAAAACTTTTAAAAATATGAATTGTGTACCCCAAACTTTAAAAGTCTAAAAAAATCTTATAGAATCCATAACCAATACGCCCTACAAGTTTATCTTCTTGTTAGATTCAAATATTTATATATTTCTAATCGAATATCATTATGCTCCAAATTAGATATGCCCCCACCCTATTTAATTAAATTTGATTAATAAACAATGCTGAATTTTTTTATGGGAATTAACGCTTTCAAATGTAACAACCCAACTTTATTTGTTAAGACAAATGGAAGATTAATAGTTTGACATTTTAATTTTGAACAGCCTGCCAATGACGATAGATAATGTTCATCATTTAATGTACAAGAATTCACGTGCTAAGATGGACTCTTGAAGTTTAAAAGTATTATATGTTAGTGTTGGGTTAAACGGTGGAAATTGGAACAATAACGAAAACAAGTAGAATAAGAACACAGGAATTACGTGGTTCGGCTCAAAATCAAGCCTACGTCCACGGGAGAATAGAGAACAATTCACTAATTTCAAAATCGAAAGGAGGTTACAGAGATTACAATGAAGACACAAGGATTTACTCTCTTTCTTTCCCGTCGTGTATCACTCTCCCTCTCTCTTTAGAAATTTACAAGTGAATCTGAGATTAAAACAAAATTCTCTTCAATCACAGAGCTTCGAGCTATTATATACTTTGGATGAGAAATAACCGCCATGGAATTCTCCAGAGAAGTCGAGTATGTTGTAGATGGCCATTCTCGAATCTTCCAGCTAGCTTCTGTTAGGTCTAGCTAACTCCCAAGCAATCTAGATGATTCTAGCCAACCGTTAGTTGTCGCATTCTGTTGTAACAATCTAACAAACTCCAACAAACTCTGACAACCGGATTCGACCGTTGGAAACGATTAGAATCCTTTCTAGAATCCTCAGGAAAATTCCCGCAAAAACCAGATCAAGGTTGACTTCCCAGACCAGATCGATTCAAGCAGCTAGAATCATCTGCTCTCATCGATCTGCCTCACACCAGATCTGCATTTCCCCAAACCTGTTTGGCATAAATGTTTTCCTACAGCAGGTGATCTGCCTTCCACCAGACGATCTGCAACCTTTTGGTGATCTGTCCCCAACAGACGATCTGTTCTCATTGTACGATCTGCTTTCACCGGATGATCAACTCCCAACAGGTATACAACATCTAGACAGATGGTTTAAGCACCAACAGCGATCTGCTGCACTTGCAGATCGATCTGTCCAACCAGCAATCGATCTGCTTAACCTCAGTAGACAATCTGCTACACTACAGCATACCAGCAGACGATCTGCTTATCCCAGCAAACGATCTGCTCCACCATAGCTCACCAGAAGATGATCTGCTTATCTCCAGCAGACGATCTGCTCACCAATAGAAAACACTGTCCAATCCTTCAAGCTCAGTTTCAGCTCATGTGTTCACAACTCTCAACAGTTAGAATTATCATATGGCAGGTGATGAGTTAACATCAATTAATAATATATATTGTGTATGTAATAATCAACAAATATATAACAACTTGCAAATTGATTATTGTTTCACACCTACTGATTACACCGACTTTGTTTCATCGTTATTTGGTCTTTATATATTCAAACAATTTTTAAAAAGACAAATAACATAATTATATTTAAATTATAATCATTTCTATATTTCTTATATTGAATTATAGCGTTCATACGTACTCATACTTGATACATAATTTATCATTGTATAATTAGAAGAAACGCAAGTATAAAATAAAATATTATAATTTCTCATTTAGAATAGTAGCAAGTGGGCATTATTTTGTTGTGTCTCCTCCTCATGGCTTATTATATATATATATTATATTATATTTGTGTTATTATATTCTCCAACTACGCAATAAATTAATTAACTTTCATAAATTGACCATCAATATTAGTGTAGCCATCTTAATCTAGCTTTATAAACACTAATTTTAGTTTTGAAACCTCTTCCTATTTTATTTTGGATTGAAAGATTCACATTCTACCTTCAAACACTATCCTCTTATACATTAATTAAGAAGATCAGCAAAGATAAGCTGGAAAACAAAGGGAATCAGAGAGTTTGATCGATCCAGAGGCAAAGATCATATAATAATAATAATAATAATAATAATAATAATAATAATAATAATAAT
>JAPKLX010000110.1:566663-594279 GCA_026898415.1 Leonotis leonurus | reverse complement strand
ATAATAATAATAATAATAATAATAATAATAATAATAATAATAATAATTAATAATAATAATAATAACATGTTAAAGTGTGTTAGCTTAGTGGTAGGGGATAATACCTAAGGTAATAGATTTCAGCACGTTCAGATCTTCTGTGAAGAGATTAATTAATATAAATTTAATGTAATCTAATTTTTTAAAAGAATATGTTAAATAAAAAGAATATATATATTTCATGTGTTGCCTCAAAAACTCGATCCAAAAATGATGATTTAGATTTATTTTTAAGCATTTGAATCATGTGAATTTGGATAATATGAACTTTTGGTATGAATCTATTAAAGATTCAGATCCAACACAAAACTCTCCATTCTATAATTTGTTGAAATATTAAATCTTATTTATTAATCTAAACTTAAATTATAGAATACAAATTTCTGTTTCAAACCATATGCTAGATAAATATGATTTTCTTATAAAATGATCTTTGTAACTATATATAGATTTTGATTCATATATAAGATAATTTTTATCTAAAAATTAAATTTTTAATTTTAATAAATTAAGAATTGTACTATTTTCTACAAATTTGTTTATATTTATTCTTTTATTGCTTTTATTTATTAATTATTCTTTTATTGCTTGTTTATATTTATTCTTTTATTGCTTTGAATACTTAGATTTAAATCTCCCAGCACAAAAAAGGAAGGATTTAATTGGAAATTTGAGACGGGCAAAGATATAAGGAGAGCCATTTAAAGGTACTTTTCTTTCTTTTTATATTTGAATACATGTAATTTCAAATTCATAAGATGATTATTGTGTTTTTTTTGTTATCGAAGTTGTGTTTCTTAATTAGATCATTACTTTCAAAAAAAATTATCTGACCAAAAATTATAGAGTTTTACAATATCGAGTGGATCATAATGTAGTCGAGTTCTTTCACTCAAATATATAATTTATGCAATGAGAACCAAAGTCTTAGTTAGTAACTAACATTTATGCATTTTACGTATTATTTTGATACATTACATGTAATATTATATTGCATAATCAACTCGTATCACCGAGATGTGATTCTATGCGATAGACAATTGAGCACTTCTTGCTAAACCAATCACTACCACCAAAGACATTACTTTATATGGTTACGAAAAACCCGCAAGTGCAAATGAATCAAAACATCGTATACATACCGATATCATTATGTGGGCTAAAGTTAGCTCTCGCGTCAAATGATACAGCAACCTTTACCGACAAGACTTTCTAAGTCTGTTTAGGTTGTGAACTTTATTCTACAAAGGAGCCAACTGTGTTACCTTCTGTGATCATGGATCTACCACACAGTCTACAACTGTAGAACACAGACTTCTTTGCAATTTAATAATCAAAGAAAAATTAATAACAAACCAATGATAGAAACATATATTCTCATTAAAATAAAACTGAAAACAAGTTTGATACATCTTAAGCAATAAGCATGCTAGATGTATACAAACTCTAACAATCTACCACTTATACTCAAACACGCTTTAGAGCATACAATATGTGTCGCATGACATATACAAATCTTCTTCTTATACTTAAAACAGGTCCACTACATGTACTACTAGTCCCTCTACGTGCCGCTCAAATGTCTTCCCGTTCAGGCTCTTCGTGAAGGGATTTGCTAAGTTTTCCTTCGACGTGATCTTCGTTGCCACAATGTCACCTCTTCGCACTATATCACGGATGATATGATACTTCATCTCAATGTGTTTACTTGTCTTGTGAGCCCGTGGTTCCTTTGAGTTTGTCATAGCACCAAAGTTATCAAAATAAACCGTGACACTCGAAGGCATACTCGGAATCACGTCTAGGTCCATCAAGAAGCTCCTGAGCCAAACTACTTCCTTTGCAGCCTCGGATGCAGCTACATATTCAGCCTCCATGATGGAGTCTGAGATGCATTTCTGCTTCACACTCCACCATGTCATGGCTCCGCCTCCCAAAGTAAACACATAACCGGAGGTAGATTTCCTCAAGTCCCGATCTGTCTGAAAGACAGAGTCGGTGTAACCCAAGTGACTTAGTGAATCAGCCTGGTAAACTAAATAATACTCCTTAGTCCGTTTAAGGTACATGAGTATGTTCTTTACGGATATCCAATGGTCATTTCCTGGGTTGGACTGATATCGTGCTACCATGTCTATGACAAAGCAGATATCCGGTCTTGTACACATCATAGCATACATGAGACTACAAACTGCCGAAGCATAATGTATATGTCTCATCTTCTCTATCTCATTAGGTGTCTTAGGACCCATGTCCCGAAAAAGAGTTACTCCATGTATGAAGGGTTAGAAGCCCTTCTTGGAGTCATGCATGCTAAAGAGCCTTAGTAATGTCTCGATATAGGATTCTTTAAGATAGGCACAACATTCTCCTTTTGTGGTCGCAGATGATCTTGATCCTGAGAATGTGTCATGCTTCTCTCATATCGTTCATATCGAATTAATTGGACATGTATGCTCTAACATCTGATAACATCTTCTTAACACTTCCGATCAAGAGAATGTCGTCTACGTATAGCACCAAGAAAAAAACCGCCTTACCCACACAATTTTTATACACACACCTTTCATCAGGGAACTGATCAAATCCATAGGATTTGATAACCTGATCGAAACAAAGGTTCCATGACCATGAGGCTTGCTTAATTCCATAGATAGACTTCTTAAGCTTCCACACCATGTTCTCCTTTCCTTGAACTGCATAGCCCTCGGGTAGTTGCATATGGATGTTTTCTTCAAGACTTCCATTAAGGAAAGTTGTCTTAAGATCCATTTGTCATACTTTTCAATCCATATGAGCGGCTACTGACAAGAATATACGAATAGATTTAAACATGACTACTGGTTGATAGAACCCGTATGAGGGGATCGTAATTCCACAGGATCCACAAGTTTAATAAATTATATAAATAATTAATTCTTAACACATAATACCATGTAAAGGAGAATTAATTGCGCAATATACCTTCTCATTTGCTAGTCCTTCGCTTGCGGAGAGATGAATTGAGTCGTGAACATTGAACCACGATCCTCTCCAATGGATCTCCTTGAACTCTTTCGATGCGACCTTGAAAACTTCTAACCTATTCCCGATCTATGGTTTGATTATTGTGTTGGCAATAATCTATCGAACCTTTACTAGAGAAGAAGAATGAAAAATAGTGTGTAAAAATACTCTACAATTTTCAAAAATATCAAGAGAGAAAACCTCTCTCTTGGCCGATTTTTCTAAGTATGATGAGCTAAAAAATCGGCTATCACCTTCTCTATATTTATAGATATGTTGGACTAGGTTAGGGCTTCAAAGGTGAATGGATAAGATCCCCTAATAATGGAACTAATCTCACTTTTATCTCTCCGTAGTTACATCTATTAATCAAATTTGAATTTAGAATAATTCAAAATTAATTTGACCAAATCAAATCCATAACTCAATATTAATTAATTTCCAAGTCATTTGACCCAATTAAATTTAATTAATTGTATTGGTTAAACTTAGACTTAAATTAATTATTTTATTAAGTTAATTTAATTGTCAAATTAATTACTCTATGGAAATGTAATAAAGTGTAATTCTATTATAAATATTTATCGACTCCACTATAGGATAAATATTGAACTTATTATTATTCATGTAACACTTTTTTATCATTAATTATTTCTCGCGTTTAAGATTTACTAAATCCATTAATTATTTGAGTTCGCTGAAAACTTATAATTAATTAATATGTTTATTCATGAGTGATCCGGTTCCGAATTTAATTATTACATATGGAATAAATTCCAACCGGTCGGGATTCTTATGCAATAAATATTTCTGAACGCCTCACGTGGATTTAATCAACTCGTGTCACCGAGACGCGATTCTATGCTATTGACAATCGAGCACTTTTTGCTAAATCAATCACTACTGCTCAAGACATCACTATCTAAAGTTATGAAAAAACTGTAAGTAATAATGAGTCGAAAAAGCGTTTAATCAGTCGTATATACTAATTTCATCGTCTTAATGTGTTTGCTTGCTGACGGAGCTCAGTCGTTATCACTCCGGCAAGATAAATTTTTAAACCAGCACTCTTCACTAGGTTCTGCTAGTGGCAAGTACAGGGTCGATCTCACAGGGAGTTGGTGGATTCCTCTCTCGATGTCATGATTTGAGGTTTTAATTCGGGTCTCGCCTTGGGCAAGAGGTGTAACCAAGCAGAATAATAAAAGCTGCAGAAGTAAATAACTGAAAAGAAAACACTAAAAGAGTTAAATGAGAAAGCAACTTGACTTGAGTTGGAATTCTTGAGTCTTTAACTTATGTGTCGATCATTGGTGCAAAGTTGTTCATTGTCTCGGCAAGTCATCAGTTAAAGACGAGCGTAAGAATGGGGTTTTACTCCTACCACCCAAATGCATCACTCAAGCAGCCCCTTTTTTAATCGTCACATAGCCACCCAAGCCTCGCCCAGCACACCTTTTCAGCCCAGAGGGTAAGGGTTACTCACTTCCTATCCCCCTTGTCCAAGATTACTCTTGGACCAGGCTTACTCCAATGTACCCGAATAGGCATTCTCGGGGAACACAGCAACCATGGGCACACCATCTCAGACGCCCGTCCCATGGCGTCCCCACCTACTTCACTGCACTGATCCCTCTGGCTGGAAAGCAGGGAGTCGCTAACACTTGGAGTTTTCAGCTCGTAGTTGTAACTTGATCTCGTCCAAGACTGCTACTGGCCAGACAACACCGAGAACTTGATCAAGTTGTATAGGATTTAGATCCAGCACTTTAGGAACTTGCCAAGACAACTATGTGCATAGTTAGACCTCTCAAGACGTTATAAGTTCGGACTCAATTCATCCTTCACAAGTCAAGTCTAAAAACCTAGCTACTCATGCAGAAATTATTCCCGATCCTTCCTGATCCTTCTCAAGTCAAATTAGGGTTCCGACAAACTTTCATTCCCGATCAGATATTCTGCGAATAAGGAAATATTCTCAATCCTTCCCCAAATCGTTGGTGAAAGGAAAGGAAGGTATATTTCCTTTTCCACGGAAGGAAAGAAATCCGCCGCATATCCCCGCCTCTTGCCCTTCGTCTTGTGCTCTCCTGGCTGCATCGGTCTATTCTCTGTCTTGCTCAGCGCTCCCCCTTGGTCTCCATCTGCTGCAGCGTGATCTCGGGCGGTACATTGCCTTGAGCTTCAGATTGCCCAAGCTTCTCCGCGCATAATCTTGCCTCTTTCCCGAGATGACCCGCAGCTTGCCCTGCATCCTGCCTGCCATAGACTGGTGTCCTCCCAGACACGAAATACGACATAAATAAAGAGAAAAAGACTCAATCTAGACTTAAAACAAGACTAAAAAAGAGCACGAAAAATGGGCTCGTCACACTCACACTCTTTAAGCACGATTGTCCTCAAGCGTATAAATATAACTTGCCCAAAAAGAAAAGAGAAAAGAAAAGACTCAAATAGCCAGCACACCAACATACATGCACCAAAAACAGTCAAGACAGATTGGAGTTAGAGCATAGATCAAGTAATGTTCTCAAGCAGTCAGGATATCGATCAAGTGAGCATAGAGATGATTCCTAACCCGCTTAGCACTCTGTGTTTGGGTTTAGTGTTCACGCTTGACAACCTGCTTGATCAAGAAAGGTCCCATAGGCTTGTCTGCCTTCTACATGTCTCCACCCGATTAGCCTGGTCAAAACATCTATCCTTAGGTCTTATTGGGTTGTAATGTGGCTTTGGCAAAAGGTGGGAAATTTTTGGGAACTGGGCTAAGGTCGGCATGACTGTAGTCTTGGGCAATTCCTTGACTAAAGAACACACTTAAACTTTTTCCCGGGCCCTAGCACGCTTTTTTTCTGGGGGTATATATTTTTTGAATTTTTTATTTTTACTACCCCTTTCCTTCTAGACTCCCACCCGCCGTGTTTATTTATTTATTATTTTTTTTGGATTTTGATTTTCGGGCTGCCTGGCTGGAAGCCAAGGCAGCCCTTCGGGGGGGTGTTATCTGGCCCTTCCTCCTTGCTCCACGAGTTTTTTTTTCTTTCTGCCCTAATATCATCCCGACCAGGGTAGGCCTTTATTGGATTTATTGAATTTGCGCGTGAGGCGAAAGAAACATTAAAGCTCAAAATTGGCTAGCAATGGAATATGAATGTTGGTGGGAAAATTTGGCTCTGGGCTTATGAACAAAAAGTGTCTAAATCCTCTAGAGACTCGACCAGTGCTGCGGGGTTTTGACCAAGAAGACAGGCAAGTTCTAGGACCAGTCAAGACAGCAGTTGTATATACACACAGAAAAGAAAATATGCTAAGTAAGTATATATAACATTTAAAGCTCCAAATCTCACAGGATATATATATGCTCAAATGATCGCATTTCCGTCATACCTAACTATCCTAGAACATGCTCAATCTATACATCAAAACTCTTATGTCTATCATGCTCTAGATAGACATACAGTTAGCATGTCGGCAAGACTATAAACAGGAAAAACAAATAAAATAAACAGACTCTCTAACCTAGACAAACTCGAGAACCCTCCCCACTCACACACTTTGCTCAAGGCAAAGTGATTAGAATGGGAGAGATTCCCTGGTCATGATTCTGACTCGAACAAAAATAAAAACAAAAACAAAAGAAACGAAAAGAAAAGAAAAACAAAAGAAAAATAAAAGAAGAAGAAAACAAAGAAAATAAAGAAAATGGATGACTAGATCATTAGCGGGCATGGGGGTACCTGAATCCTACATGCTCGAAGTAGGCGAGTTGGGCATTTTGCAGTTGTCAAAATGTCTTGTCAATGCGGCTGAGGTACACTATTAGGTCTTCGCTTTGCTCTGGCGAGGGAGACCTTGCCATCTTCATGATGATCTTGGTGGGGTAAACAGGTGGCTTATCAATAGGGTCTTCGACTATTCGGGGGCTCCTTCAGCATTATCCTCGATGGTGACCATCCTGGTCAGGGTGGCCATGTCAAAGTGGTCCTCCCTTTTCAGGAATCCTTCATAATCCGCCTTGATCAATCCGAACTGCTTTCCAATCAAGGTGGGCAGGTGGGACAGGGACAGGCGTTGCTGAGGCTTGGCCAGGATGTTACGGATATGGGTCGCCACAAACGAGGATAAATTGAGTCGCTGCTTCTTTTTCATGGCCCAAAGTATGAAGATCTCACTCTGGGACACGATATTATTGTTGTCTTTCTTGCTGAATAGATTAATGGCCAAGATGCAATGGCACATCTTGACCGCTGGATCCACCAAGGCAGATGCCTTGGACTCACTTCCCTTGAAGTTCTTTGTTCTGGCAAGGCCCTCCTACATACGGTTCCATTGTTCTCGAGGTGCAGTAGGGACCACCTTGATTGCTGTTTTGTAGTCTGGGTTGAACTTCTCGCGAAAGTCGATCATGCCCAGTATGACGTCCAAATCCTCCACTGCTACCTTCTGCGGCTTGCCCAAGAGCAAAAATTCCATCATGCTGGGGACTCCTCCCATCTCGACCTCTACCTTGACACTGCCGAAGAATTCCCTGACCAGGTCACCATACGTGGGGCTTGGATCCTGGCATCGTCCATACCCTTGGATATTTTCCCAAGACATCAACTCTTCTAGTGTTAGTATTGATATCTGCTCTTGTAAGTAGTTTTTCCCAGTTCGCCTGGTAGGCATGTTCAGAGGAGGAGAAAATAATCATGTTAGTATTAATCTCAGATTTGCCTATCATTGGCCTGAGACTAATCTCTCACTCTTTTTCCCCATAGGTGGAGGGCTGACATGATGGTTCAGATGGTGAAACATTTGCATCATCTTTTTCTTGGGCCAGTGGTTCAGACTCCACTGACTTAGAACTTGCTTGAGGGGTATTTGATTCCCCTTCTACTGGTTTAAGTGTCGGAACACGAAACTCTGCCTTCTCCAGAGGTTTTCTAGAAGCCCGCGAGATTGGCTTTTCCAATGCTGACCCTAACTGAGTATAGGTCAACAAACTGGCTTGTATCCTACCAGATACTTTCGTCTTATCGGTAGTTTGCATTCTCCCCATCTGATCCGTATGGAGAGTGCATTCTTCCCATTCTTCCAGAAGCATTTCCAAATTTTCTCGAAGATGTCTTTGAGCTAGGATGATGGAACTAATCTCAGCTGGCTCCATCTCTTGTTAAAACATCTTTTTTGATCTCACCATGATTCCTTACCAGAAACCCTGGACTACTGTAAAGAGAATTAGCTGGCTCGATCAACTTCAAATCAAGGTGTTCCTTAATAATGATTCTCATATCCTCCTGATATTTTAAGTTCATCAGGATTGGTCGGAACCTTACGAACTCATGCACCATTTCTGGTTTTACTTTTAAGGTTGCTTTGAGTTGGTTCTTCCCCCACCATGCTAAAGGATTCTCGTTGTAGCATCTCGATATTTTCCTTTTAACATCTGCAAGAGAAACCTGCATCTCAACTTTAATTTCTATGTTAGAAATCAAAGATGTCTTAAGGATATTGATTTCCTTAATTTGAAGATCTTTTTCTCGGATACAGCTAAGCACTGCTTCGTTGAACCTTCTTTGATCTTTCATCTTTGGTTGACGAAGTTTGCCTTCATCCTCACCACGCTTGCTGCGAAAGACTACTGGTATTTGGCGGTTAAACGCTCTTTGCAGCCGTTGAACAATGATTTTGTGTTCACAATTAGTTGTGAACACCAATTTTCTTCTTTCATTGTCCTGCGTATACCTTTTGAACATATGTAGGAAGTTATTTCCTAACAGAATATCAGCTCCAGTATCATGAAAATAGATTGGTGGAGTTTTAATTTTATACCAATGTGTCTGACCCGCTCCCCCAATTAATATTTCCATATCTTTTACTCATTTGGATAAGAGTAAAATTCTTTTAGAGAAATCTCTTTCAGCAATTTGTGGTAACGTATCCTCAACTTTTGCTGGGAAGATCCCTCTTCTTGCTGTACAAATTCCTCCACCTGAATTAATATAGACAGAGAAGTATTCTGCCTTATATTTTTCATATACTCCAACCGGAATGTATATAGAGAATGGACTTGTCATACGATTAGGAGCCTTCTGCCCTCTATCGTAATTCCCATTCCCTGGTCAACTTGTTTCCAAGGCTTGTATTTTTCCAGAAAATCAAGTTCTAGAACCAGAACATCTTCACGTCCTGCTTTGCCTTTAATCTCTACAATAAAACCCCCAAGGTCTAGGGTTCCATTGTAATGATTAATCTCCGGCTGCTGGAGATAATACAAGACACTACATGGAAAATTGTTTTCCTATCTTGTAGTATCAAATCTGATCGTCATCCCTCTCCATCTTTCTGGACATTTCAGATTGATTGAAACCTGAACCTTCCATGGTGATTCAGGTTGACTCTCTTGGATAAGTTTTCTTCCAAAAGGTTGAGATATAATTCTATCTCATTGGAAAGATAATCTTCCTGTGGTTATCCTAAGACTTTGATCATGTCTTATGACTAACCTCTCTTGTATTTGAATGTTGACTTCCCTCCTTTGTGGAATCTCCATTCTGTCTGGACCAATGGCCGTTGTCACTTTCTTGAAAATATCAGGTGTTTCGATGAACTGCTTTCCCAAGAATAACTTTGTATGATGAGAGTTGGAAAACGCATACGATATCTGATATGTTATAGAATAAGATGTGTTTCCCTCATCCAATAACTCCTTTCGTTTGAAGTCCTGATATAGTGTCAGGGCTTTAGTGAAACCAGAGTCGTTGAGATTGTAAGCAATCTTGGGATAAATAATCCCAACAACTTGGCCTGCACAAAGATTACCCGCGATGGTTCCCATCACTGAATCTTGCAGGTTTCTGATCCTCCTATCACATATGGCTATGTCGATTGGAGCAAAAATTCTTGTAAACATTGTGGATTTGAGCACCAGCTGTATTGCTCCAATATGTATCCATCTCATCTTTTCGGCAATTTCTGGCTTCAACTTTTCCAAATCCTCCCGTATATCGCTTGCTGGAATCAATTGTATCTCCACTTGATTTCCAGTAAACTCGATCGGAAGTGACATCTCTCGTCTAGTAATTCCAAACATGATGTGATGTTTCTTCTTCCTAGACTGAAATTCCTCATAACCTCTTCTAGATTGCTTGCATTAAAGCCTTAATACTTTTGAATGTTCAAGGTTTTCTTCATAATTTTGTCGATCAGGTTTGGAGAGATCATCGTTCGACTAGAAAATCCAGTCCGATCTTCTCTTTCCTGATGACAAGACTCTGCTTCAATCTGACAATTCTGTAGATCCATCAGATTCTTCATCCTCGCTAAGAATTTCATCTTGCTTATATATACTCTCTTCTGAGGGTATATCTTCGAACTGGTATACCTGTACCAATTCCTGGTAATATATGGCATCTTCGATGTCTGGTGTAGTCTCGAATCTTTGCATGCCTCTTTGCTCATTTTCTGGGCAATTTGTAGAAATGTGCCCCTTAGCCCCGCAGGTTCAGCAATTGCAATCCTTAAAACTTTCATTAGCTCTGGTATGAGCTTTTCTGAAAGTTTTTCTTGCTGGAGTACTTTTCGGGAACCGATTTGAGCTGGATCCCTAGAATGAACCCTTGCTTCTGGCTGGTCCGCTTCTTTGTCCTGTTTTGTAT
The DNA here is from genome assembly GCA_026898415.1 of Leonotis leonurus. Classification (NCBI taxonomy): domain Eukaryota; kingdom Viridiplantae; phylum Streptophyta; class Magnoliopsida; order Lamiales; family Lamiaceae; genus Leonotis; species Leonotis leonurus. The sequence goes on along the minus strand of JAPKLX010000110.1, from coordinate 583,594 downwards.
AATCTAGCCTTTTGTCTAGACCACATCGTCCTTGGCTTCCAAGACCTTCTTCTTGGATTTCTTTCTTTGGAATAGGGTTGATACCTATTCTTCCTTCTTTTTGTTATTGATGGCTCACCTCCAATAACCACTGGAAGATCATTATCTTCGCAATTTAGATGAGCTGCTTTGTTGATTCTTCGCAGCTTCTTCAGATTTTTCTGAGCGGTGGCTTGTTGACACCACTTTGAAAGTTTTTGATGTACATAAGACATCCTCTTGGCGATGCTGTCGTTGGCTTTTGGGATATACTCCCTAATTAGCATCTCCTTCCATGGGCTTGGAAATTTTAAGAAGAAAATTTCCTTAGCAATTGTTTCATCAGCTTTTGACTGATGTTGGTATATCGTAAAGAGTTGAAGAAATTTATTGAGCGCTCTTTGATCCAAGACTGCAAGGCTTAGATTGTATAGCGCCAATAGATACTTTCTCCATTTCTCTTTATCGAATCCCTTATAGTATCCTTCACCGATGAAATGATCTTTGAATAGGACACTCATCCTTCGGATAATTTCCGAGTAAGATTCCTCAATGAAACATTGATTTTTTACTTCAATGTGGAATCCTTCCCAAGTGATTTTTACCACGCCTACGAGACTGGTTTCAAGAATTTTTACCAGCCCCTGTTTGTTGAGGTCGAGTGTGGCTGGCATCGCTCCTCCCCATTCATCGATAATTGATTCTCGATCCTTGAAGCTAACTTCATCAAGATCAAGCATCACTCCATATGGATGGATGGGATCACGGGTGGCTTTTCCAACCGGTGAATCTTGGATTCTGGGTTGTCGCCTTCTTCTGGTTCTCTCCATCAGTATGGCATCATCTGGTACAGTCGAGGTATACGATGCTCCGGCATGGAAATCACGAGCTTCTCTCATGACTTCTTCGGGTGGCGCTTGATGATTCAACGGCACCACTCCATGTGTAGCGTTGCCCTCCACCATCTGTTGTTGGTTCATCTTGAGATCAACCACTTTCATGTTAGCAAAAGATTCTGCTAGCTCTTGTAGATCATCAAGTCCGAGTCTTTCAAGGTGATTCATGATTTTTCACCTTGAAACATTCGTACATATCTTTCTACTTGAGGATCTTTGCCCTTCTCCTTTACAGGTAAATGATAGTTTGGACCTTCTGTGAATAGCATCTTGTTCCTTTTTTCTGAACGAGATCTGTTCTCCAATTGGCCTACTAGACTCTGAATATCTTTCAAGATGGTCATGATTTCATCTTGTTGATTAGATATTCGGTTTATCCCCTGGGGTACTCTATACAGGCAGTTGCCGTAGTTTTGCACCGTCTTCTGGATCTCCCTTAAATCAACCGAGAATTTTGAATTATCAGGGTTGATTTCTTGGAAGACTGAAGTGAACTCCATTCTTTCTTGGCTCATTCGAAATGGGTAGGATGACCAATTTCTCTCTGCGTTTCCACCTCTCTTTGAAGTGAACGGCCCACTCGGAGTAGATGTATCTACTCATCATGACGATAATCCGTAAACTTTCATTTACGGATACAGGACCATGAGTCCTTTCGTCTAACTTGTCAGCCCAAAAAAGAAATTTTTCTTGGAGCTTTCTATCTGTAATCTCCAATTTTTGGAGAAAATACCTGTAACAAAAGCATCTCGGACAATTGTCCGGATCCATATTTTTCTGGCTGTCTCCTCCATTAGGAAAATAATTAAATGTAATAAATATTTTATAATTCCTTAATAAACCTAGGGCTCTGATACCATTTTTAGAGCAAAGATATAAATTGAAATTATTTTAAAATTTTAAGTCTAATAGAGAATATTTTGTCCATAAATAAAAACTTTTAATACGTGGCGTTGTTAAGACCAGACCCACTGTTCGATAAAGGGAATCAGTATAGGGTACGAGGAATATTTCGAGTCGATATACTTGCAAGTTTCCGATTAACAGGACAAATAATACCTTGAAAGTGGTTTTTAGTACAAATAATAAGGGGTATAATAGTCTTCTTAGGCACTTTTCATGTATCTTTACAAAAGAGGGCACTTTTTATGTTAATGTTATTAAAGAGGACATTCTTCATAAATACCTCTTGTTTTATTATGCTTAATAAATCAAAATACTTTCACTCTACTAAAATTGGTTTGTTTTAATTAAATATGTAAATATTTTTAATTAAAACAAACCAATTTTAATGGGACAGATGAAATAATATGTTCTTTCAGTTTCTGTTTATATTTAAGATTTATTCCTGTTCATATTAATATCATATCATAATACTTAGTATTTATTAGATTATTGTTCATATTTATCTCATTATAAAACTTAATTTTTACCTTAGATAATTTATTATGATCTCGTTTATTGCGTACTTATATTATATTACTAATAATATAATTATAAAATGCTTAAATAACGCTATGTATTGCTTACACTACTGATATAGTAAGTATAACCTGAAAACATATATTGCATGTATAAAAATAAAAGAATGATTTCACTTTCAATCAAAAGGCATATTTTTAAAATAATAACGATGCAGGAATGAATATTTTATTTGATGGTATAAAATTAAAAAATTCGTTGAATTATTAAAATGAGTTTGGCCAGTGACAAATAGTATTACACCGTAGATACGTATATTAAATTAGATATTATTGTTGGAGTGATATATATATATGAGAAAGAGATATATTGTGGTTATAATAGATTATAGAAAAATAAAATTATTCCAATAGTTTTTAAGAATAAAATATAATTACATTATATAAAAAATAAAAAAGAATTCAAAACGTAGATTAAAAAAATGAATGATAATAATTGGATCATAGTTAACACGTAGTGAGAAAGTCTGCATATATATATATATGGGATGGTTATAATGAAAATAGGTCTACTTGTGTTAACTAAAATAAATCTGAACTGTGCATATTTTTCATCCAATTGATATAATTATAATATACCCTAATCAATAAACCATAGTCGGAAAGAATAACAAATTCACTGTTTGTAGGGATAAAATATTTTAAATCAGATGCATACTAAAATTATCTTTTAATCTGTACTGTTGATTTAAATAATTTAACAGTCAAGATTTATTTTTAGTTAACTCACACAAAACCATTTTTATTTGATCTCTTCCTTATATATATATATATATATATATATATATATTATAGTTTAACACTATTCACTTTTATAAACACAAAGATAAAAAAATACTCTCTTAAAAATAAAGGTAAAAAAAATACCGAAATGAAATACATAAGCACATATATATATATATATATTAATTTAATATATCAATTAGATTTATTGAAATCAGTTAGATGTACAAATTATAATCATTTTTATTTCTTATTCTAAAGTCTATTCTCACCACAACCACTCATATATATATATATATATATATATATATATAGGGAGTGGTTCAAATAAAAAGGGACATTAAAGTATAAAATAGGAAATAATCTCATCCATTAATTTTCATGATCGGACGGTTGAGATCTTGGCCGAGTTTTTTCATTTTTGGCGCGAAATAATACCTTTTTTATAGTAATTAAGGGCAAATCAGTAATTTAATTGTTAAAAGCATTGTTTTTAACTGTTAAATGCATTGTTTTTAACTGTTAAATGCATTGTGAAAATGTAATTGAGTTATGCATTGCATTTAAATGTTAAATGCATTGTATTTAACTATTAAATGCATTGTATTTTGAACGCGTATATGAGATGATTGTTTTTTTCCCACTTCAATTTTTACCAAAATAACCTTATGCATTATTATACTACAATGCACGCGCGTTTTTTTGTTTTAATCATGGCCGTCCGATCATGAAAATCTAAGGCTGAGATGATTTTCTATTTTATACTTTAATGTCCCTTTTTATTTGAACTTCCACCTATGTGTATATATAGGGATGGTTCTAGTGAGAATGTTTTTAAACGAGAATTAAGAATGATTTTAATCCATTGATAATACTAAATCAAAGGATATGGATTCATTTGCTAATTAATTGCAATAAATTCATTTTTACATTTCTTTTACTAATTTGGGTAAAGTTGTCAAAACAAAATAAATACATTAATTCATTTAATATGAGAAATGTGGCGCAAATAATGGAATGAAATAAACCACACAAAAACTTAATGCATTACATGTTGTATTCTGATGCATTTGTAAATGTAATATATTGCACGAAAATGCTCACCCGTCCACGGCGGGCGGGGTTAATGCGCCTACGAATGATGTGGCATGTCATGTAGATAAATATTAAATATTTAATAATTTTTTCATTAATTATCACTTTCCGACTAGGGTTCATTAGTTTGGGTATAGTTTAATATTATTAAATACAAAATAATAATAAAAATAAATTAACAAAAAAACTAAAATATAGTGACTCGCATGATGATGTGGCAATGACATGGCATTGCCACATCAGTCGTGGGCGCGTTAAGATGTGCCCACCGCGGGCGGTGGAGCATTACTCATATATTGCAATATAAACTTTTTTTTTTCAAAAATGTCTGTTGACTTTAAGTTTACTAAGAGAAATTTTTTTAAATGAGATTAAAGTTATATTAAAATTTAAAATTATGATAAATAATTTTTGATGATGTCATTGATAACAATATTTTTTTTTTTTACAAAAAATGCATATAAATTTTAATGCATTGTAATAATTATGTAAATGCATTAAATTACTTCAATTAAAACATAGAATTTTGGATAATAATTTTTTATACTAATTATGTATATTTGTAATATTTGCAATGCATTATGTTACTTAAATCAATGCATATTATTAATATTTGCATGCATTATAAAATATTAATGCATTAAATTTATATATATAATAACACAATTATGCTTTAATAATTATGACATTAAAATAAAATGTTAATCAGAAAAAATAATATTACATTAAAACATAAGTAGGAATTATTCATTATAATTTATTGAATAACAAGTTTATGTATAACTTTTGCATAGCAAATTATACCAAAATGCATTATATTAGTAAATTAGTGCATTATATTTGGTAATCCTTATACTAAAAAAATTGCATATTGACTTTTCAAAAGTCATTAACACGTAAATGGTTATTTCCAAAAGCTATCACTGCACATTCCATAATTATTATAAACAACGGTTACAAATCATTATGCAATTACTTAATTATCCCTTGATTTATTTTAATTCAATTTTATACAATAAATAACATTAATTAATTAGAATCAATGTTAACCATATAATTTAAAAAATTAATGGCATTGATTCATTCTCATTTCTCACGTAATTTTTCATTTTGATTTGATCCATCCCCTATATATATATATGGTAATACTATAGCCTTGTATTAAAATATAATTACTTTAAAACTAAATTATTTAAAATTATTTCATATCTAATATTTTATATACATTTTAGCTTAATTTTGGATTTATAAACCTTAATATATAATGAGTACTTGTGATAATATTTTATTCAAATCCACCTCAAACATTTATAAAATTTTAGAATTTATTCATGCATGTGACTTGATGTTCTCAACACCATTTATAAAACTATACAACCACAAAGACATCGTTGATAAGTATATATGCATGTTTAAATCATAATAATGTAATTGAAGAAAAATGTTTGCATTTCAAACTTTCCATTTATAGTAAATGAATTAATTCAACTCATACACATAACTCAATTAAAAATAATAAATAGTATGAGATCCAAACTCTACTCAATACATACAATCATTTAAAAATAATAAAATATGTGTGTCCCAAATTCAACTCACTATAAACTTCTATACAAAGTCAAAACATATTATTAAAACTCGTGCGAGTCAAAATCTTTAAGATCTTTAAAGGACGGAGGGAGTACATGTGATGGAACTAATGAGAGGATACAATTTAATGCAGTTTGTCCAAGCAAGCTGAGAGGTAGAAGAAGCAGAAACATGGCAGGAGAGGTGGAAGCAGATGCTGTCCTCGTATCGGTCATACAAACTTTGGTCAGTTGGCGGTTTGAAATACCACTTTACTTGAATACCCAAAAAGGGGTAATAAGTGAGCTGACAGTGATTCTGGAATTTCTGAAAGACAATAAAGTGGAAGAAGGGAGCAGCAGCAGCAAGAGGCTAAATTATTTGATATGTGATGTCCTCCACATGGCTCACGATGTCCTTTTATTGTACATAAATGAGGATATAGTACCTTTTCGATACGAGGTAGATGCACTCCTGGGGTGGTTGAGAGAGGTGAAATCGCGCCTACTTAAGTTGGGAGCTGATGGGGCAGACGAGGAGGAAGAACCCTCCAAGAAATTACAGAAATACGCTATTAGAGAAGGAAACGGGAAGGAATATGTGGTGGGGTTGGAGAAACATGTCCCTTTGCTGCTTCGTGATCAGATTTTAAATTTTAGTATTTACACGACTTGCGTGATCCAAGGCATAGTTGGAAGTGGAAAGACAACTCTTGCTAGACAACTATACAACCACAAAGACGTCATTGATAATTTCGAGTGTCGTGCTTGGGTATGTGTTTCCAATGACATAACTTTTAAACAACTACTTATGGAACTATTACAACAGGTGGTCGATATTGAGGATCCACAAAGTGCTGCGTTATTAGAAAAACTCGAGCATGCAGACAACAAAAGTCTCCAGGTGATGCTTCGACAACACCTGCAAGGAAAGCGATTTTTCATAGTTCTCGATGACCTTCGCCGTCCAATGTCCTTGAAACTCATTCGCAAATATCTTCCCCGAATAGGTATCATCATCTTTTTGCTTAAACGTTGTGTCGTTAATCCAAAAGAGGCTTATATTTTTATTCCTTTTAAGTTGTGTTCTTTTTTATGATAAATTTATCACTCCAAAATAAGATATAAGAGTATAATTACTCTTTAAATTTATTCCTTTTATCCTTATCTCTTATTTAAATTATAATTTCATCATTTTTTCTCCTCATCGCATTCTTAGGATGGATAATATTGTCAGTTCAAATTTAGACTGATAATATTATCATTCCTTTATAATAGGTGAAAAAAAAGATTAATTTATAATTTAGATAAGACGAATGTATAAAAAAAGTAATTTAAAGGTAATTATACTCTTATATATCCCACGTTTTAGAGGGATAAATTTAACCCTGAACAAATAACAAATCCTTAATGTTACATCATAATTAGCAACAAAATTAATTGGATGAAATAAATGTTTGGAAATGCATTATCAATATGCAATATGACTAGATTCTTATTGTTAGAATAATATAATAAGTCCATCCTTAAGACAATATCTCAAAATAATTTAGAGCATTTATATTTGCATAATCTACTGCTTAAACTAATGGTGGATCTAATTTTAAACAAAATGCGTCAAAATTAATATGATGCTTGAAAATTAATACAATATAATTACGATAATGCTAATATAATAATAATACATAAAAACGCATAGTCATTAATTTAATCTTACCATAATTTATCCTTATAATCGAACCTTTAAAGAAAATATCATTATTTACTCCAATATCCATATAATAATTATTATTTTTTTTGTTAATTGAACATATTTTAATACTTTCATAACATAAAAACATATCTAACCTAATATACTCATATAGAAATGTTAATTGAAATGATAATTTAATATTGATCCTAGAAAGCTCTTTTCGTCTTCGCTCTATCTCGGGCTAGTGAAGCATATTCACTACTTTATTTATTCACACTGACTGCTCTTTCTTGTATTCTCATTCTTTTGTAAGCAGATAATGGAAGTAGACTGCTGCTCACTATGCGCAATGACGAAGCACAAGAACTTCAAAACTATCATAAAACTCATTATATGAGTTATATGGATTCTGATTATAGCTGGGAATTATTTTTGAAAACAATATCCAGCAATAATGAACTTACAAGTGACCAAAAATTTCCCAAGAATTTGCAGCGAAGGGGTAAAAGTATGTTGAGAAAATGTGGTGGTCTGCCCTTAGCTATAAAAGTGGTTGCAAGGCAGTCAGTAGAAAGGAGACAATCAGGGACTGAATGGGAAGAAATTATTGAATCATTTGATGTGGGTCCAATTTTGGAGTTACTGGAGCCAACTTATCAAAGATTTGATCCAATAACAAAGTCTTGTTTTCTGCATTTCAGTTTCTTCAAGGAAAATGCAAGTATCAAGGCAGATAAGTTGATACAGATTTTGCATGCAGGAAGTGAAGTTCTCAAAACAGATGAGATTAATGTAGCTTTATACCAATTAGAAGAGCTTGAATTCATTATTGAAAGGTGGAAATACAAAAGCTGGCGCATCAATTCATTATTCCACACTCTATCCATCAAAAAAGCAGAGGAAGAATTTGGTTTGGAGATCCTAAGGAACAAGGGAAATTATCGACCCTCTTGGAGTCCTCGTCATCGTGTTATTAGTAGTTATAGCAGAGACGAGTTCAGTTACTCGACGAACTCGACGAATCAAGATCATAGACATATTGTTTCTCTCTTCTTCCATGGAGGTGGTTACTTCGATGATAGTTCATCTTACTGGGAGACTTTGGAACAACTTAGGATACTTAACTTGGATGATTACGGGATCAAGGTTTTACCGGTAGCTATTGGTACTTTGATCGAATTAAGATATTTGGGATTGAGAAACAATTATATCAGAGAGCTTCCATACTCCTTGGGCTGCTTGATAAACCTCGAGGTTGTTGATATAGCTCAGAATTATATGATGGAGGTGCCCAATATTATATGGGAAATGTGTAGCCTTTGTCACCTTTACATGTCTGATATTATTTGTCGGAATCCTTTGACGATAGACTCACTAGAGAATCTAAGGAGCCTAACCTATATCTCGGTTGATAATTGGGCATACGACTTGTTGGGATTGAAGATGATGACGAGACTCTACAAATTGGGCATTGAAGAACTTGATGTAAACTCGGACGTAAGCAAGCTTTTTACATCATTGTCTATGTTAAGCGGGCTTAGGACTCTAATATTAAGAGGGTTTCGGTTCACAAGCATGCCATGTTTGGACGAGCTTCGTGTTCTACGTAATCTCACTACACTCAAACTGGGCGGACTCCTTCCGAAGTTACCAAGTGCTAATAACTTCCCTCCATGGATTCAGTACTTGAAGTTGTATGATAGTTGTCTTAGTGAAGACCCCATGCCCATACTAGAGAGGCTACCCAACCTAAAATCCCTCAAATTGCGGAATGCATACACCGGTAAAGAAATGGTAATATCATGCAATGTGTTCCGAAGTCTCGAATACATTCGCATAGAAGAGTTGTGGAATCTAAGAAATGTACACGTTGGAAAATTTGGAATGCGGATGCTTATCAAATTTAAAATCAAGAAGTGTCCGTATCTAAAGACTCTCCCTGAAGATATGCCTTTACATGTAAAAGATAAAGTTGTAATAAAGATGTGAAAGTCAACCTTAATCTCCGATGTCGTTTGATCATATGTTTCGTTAGCTGTCATTTCGACTAGTCTTTTTCTTTGTTTTCCTTCCACTTTCTGTATTTTCATTAAGCGCAAATTTGCTAATTTATAATTATCACCAACATTTCTATTATTTCTATTATTTCTATTATGAGCAATTATAAATTTGCTAATTTATAATTATCACCAACATTTCTATTATTTCTATTATTTCTATTATTTCTATTATTTCTATTATTTCTATTATTTCTATTATTAGTACAAAAATGACATGTGAAATGATATGCAACACATATTTAATCACTCCCCGACTATTAGCATGGTTAATTTTCTTTTATTTGTATTGTAATATTGTCAAGGTTGATACTGTGTATAAGAGGATTCTAAGTGAAAGTCAAAATATGGGCTCTTCTTCAAAATTCAAATGCAACACAAGATGTTCAAACAGTTCAAGTACATCTTTTGTTCATATTCAATTCCCATGATTCTTTTTGTTTCTAAACATGAAATGTTTATCAAATCTCTAACTTAAATCACCTGATCTTCTTTGTATTTATTTTTGTTTTTGAACACAAGACATGTACTTATGAGACATTTTGTATCGTAACAAAATTAAATATATTTATCAATCATCCCTGTATTATAATGAAAATAAATTTAGAATGAAATTTGGAGTATATACAGGTCTTTTGAAATCAACAAAAAGAAATAAAAATTAATTTTCTTTCTAACAATTTCATTATTATATAGGTATAGTATTAAAAAAATAAACCCAAAATTTGAGGTCATAAACGACAGCTTGCTCTACAAAATATCAAGTCCAGCTTTGAATATTTGTAACACCGGAGTATTTTATATCTGGTTTAGAGATGTTTAAAAATCTCAAGAATAAAATTTTTGGATTAAAAACTTTATTTTGAAGCTTGCTGCCAAGTTTCAACGAAAACGGAGACCAAACTTCAGCTCTTTCGAGAACCGGCTTATACTTTTATAACCGATAGCAAGAGCAAATACGGAATTCATTCGAATGCTCGGATTTGAAGTTAGAGACGAGATATGGACAAAGCGCGATAATCTACATTAACTTTTATCCCGATACGGAGTTACGAGTAAGTTACGTTTTTAGGTTTCGGTGAATAGTGTCGTCCCGGTTATTCACTATTCACGATGTAACGAGACTCCAATTTTCAATCCGCCGAATAACCTTTAGTTTTTCGAGACGAGTCCATACGCGGAACTTTTTATTTTTCGCCGTCAGGTGATTAGTAACGAGAACTCGAGAAATTGAGAAAACTCATATTTCTCGATTTACGTGCAACTCGATCGGGCCAGACCCCGACTTTAGTTCACGAGAGATGAAGATGTTTTAATAAATAAGAAAGTCGAATGTGTTGACTTTCAACCGAGATAGCTTAATGACGAAGAATTGGACCAAAATATCTAAGAGGCGAAAAGACGATTTTGCCCCCGGATATTTTAGATATTTATGGGGAACATGTGGCCTAGAAAAGACCACAAAAGGTGCCCATTTTATGCTTATTCACGTGAGGAAGTAGAAGAGAGAAAGGAGAAGGAGCTTTGCTCCGATTCTCGTCCCGTTCGTCTCGTTTTTCTAATTTCTTAGAAATCTAATCCGATAGAAAGGTAACCCTCGATCTTACCTACGTTTCTACAGTTTTATTTTCATGATTTGAGCATGATGAAAGAGTGAAATAGGGGCTGCCCTATTTTTCGATTTTATCGAGTCAAGCCAAATCGAAAAATGTCGAGAATTAATGTTGCTCGTATGAGTTAAATAAGCATGTTTATGAAGTTTCAACGCAATCTAAACATGTTAGGTTTTGAGAAGTTAACTTGAGCTCGTTGTTTAATATGTTTTTGATTTTTCTCGGATGAATCGAATAGACGAGCATGTATGTGGGATCGGATGCAGGGATTCAATCCCAATTAACTGCACCGCGTACTCCCCAGCAAAATGGTGTAGCAGAAAGACGGAATAGAACGCTTATGGAGATGGTGAGATCTATGATAAGTTATGCAGAGTTGCCTATTTCATTTTGGGGATATGCCCTAGAGACGGCAATTTACACATTGAACTTGGTACCATCCAAGTCGGTCCCTAAGACACCGATTGAGTTGTGGACCGAGCGCCAGCTCAGTCTAAGACATCTCAAGGTGTGGGGTTGTCTAGCACATGTGCTAGAGAAGGATGCCGACAAATTGGCACCTCGTACTGACTTGTGTCTGCTCGTGGGATATCCTAGAGAGACGAAGGGGTGGGAGTTTTATAGTCTTAGAGATCGTAAGGTTGTGATTAGTACTCACGCTCGATTTCTAGAAGAAGACTATGTAAACAACCACAAGTCAACGAGTGAAATAGTTCTCGAGGAAATGAGAACTATAGCTAATCCAAATTCATAAGAAACACAACGTGCAACAGCACCAACTCAAACACTTGTACCACCTGCAGTGGAGCCTCGTCGTAGTGCGAGGGTTGTTCGTCAACCCGACCGATTCATTGGAGTGGGAGAGGCATCTGACTCAGTCCTAGGCCTAAATGAATCGGATCCCTGGAACTACAAAGAGGAAGTACACAACAAGGACTGTCACCTCTGGCTAGAGACGATGGAGTCCGAACTGCAATCCATGGTAGACAAGGAAGTATACGAGCTAGTTGATCTGCCCGATGCCTGTGAAGCTATAGGGAGTAAATGGGTCTTCAAGAGGAAACGAGGACCAGATGGTAAATTTGTTGTCTTCAAGGCTAGACTAGTAACGAAGGGCTATACTCAAAAGGAATGTATCGATTACGATGAGACCTTCTCACCAGTAGCCATGCTTAAGTCTATTCATATACTCTTGTCAGTAGCAGCACATATGGATTGAGAAGTATGGCAGATGGATGTCAAGACAGCTTTCCTAAATGGAAGTCTTGAAGAGAACATCCATATGCAACAACCCGAGGGCTATGCAGTTCAAGGAAAGGAACACATGGTTTGGAAGCTTAAAAAGTACATTTATGGGCTTAAGCAAGACTCACGGTTATGGAATCTTTGCTTCGATCAGGTTATCAAGTCCTATGGATTTGATTAGCGCCCTGACGAGAGCTGTGTGTACAAGAAGTGTGAGGGTAAAGCAGTTGTTTGCTTGGTGCTATACGTAGATGACATTCTATTGATCGGAAGTTTCAAGAAGATGTTGTCGGACGTTAGAGCATATCTATCCAGTCAATTCGATATGAAGGATATGGGAGACGCGGGACACATTCTAGAGATCAAGGTCATTCGTGACAGATCAAAGCGAATGTTGTGCTTATCTCAGGAATCCTATATCGAAACTATACTTAGACGCTTTAGCATGCAAGATTCCAAGAAATGTTTCTTACCCTTCAGGCATGGAATCGTTCTTTCTCAGGACATGTGTCCTAAGACACCTGAGGAGAAAGAGAAGATGAGACAGATACCTTACGCTTCTGCAGTAGGTAGTCTCATGTGTGATATGATGTGTATTAGGCCGGATATCTGTTATACCGTAGGCATGGTAGCACGATATCAGTCAAACCCTAGAAATGGACATTGGAAAGGGACATTGGACAGTGATAAAGAACATACTCAAGTACCTTAAACGGACTAAGGAGTACTGTTTGGTTTACCAGAATGATTCATTATGCCCTTTGGGTTATACCGATTCCGACTTTTAGATGGATCAGGACTCAAGGAAATCTACCTCTGGGTATGTGTTTACTTTGGGAGGCGGAGTCGTGACACGGAGGAGTGTGAAGTAGAAATGCATCGTGAACTCCACCATGGAAGTTGAATATGTAGCCGCATCTGAGGCTACAAAGGAAGCAGTTTGGCTCAGGAGCTTCTTGATGGACCTAGTGTGATTCCAAGTATGCCGGCGAGTATCACGGTTTATTGTGATAACTCTGGTGCAGTGGCAAACTCGAGGGAACCACGGGCCCATAAGGCGAGAAAACACATTGAGAGAAAATATCACATCATTCGTGATATTGTAAGGAGAGGCGATATAGTGGTGATGAAGATTGCGTCGGAGGACAACCTGGTAGATCCCTTCACGAAAAGCCTAAATGGGAAGACGTTTGAGAGGCATATAGAGGGATTAGGAGTACGATGTGTTATAGACCTGCTTTAAGTATAAGTGGGAGAGTTATATGTCATGCGACAAAGATTGGTATATTCTAAAGCATGTTTGAGTATAAGTGGGAGATTGTTAGGGTTTGTATACCTCAAAGCATGCTTTATGCTTAGACGATGTATCAGACTTGTTTTCAATTGCACTTTAATGAGAATAAATATTTCTATCATTAGTTTGTTATTTATTATTATTATATATTGAATTGCAAACAAGTCCAATTATTACAATTGTAGACTGTGTGGTGGATCGATGATCACGGAAGGTAACACAGTCGGCTCCTTTGTAATATAAAGTCACAGTACAGACAAACTTGAATAGTCTAGTCGGTAAAGACTGCGATATCATGTTTTGCGTATACATATTGAGATGTTTCACAGTGAGATAAGTTCTAACGTACTGATACTTAGAACGGGGTCTCGGAAATTAATTCATTTCTTAATCTGTGACGATGATATTAGTATAGGCGGTTGATTATACGCTGCTTTGATTCATCTACGCTTGCGGGTTTTTCGTAACTCTAAATAGTGATGTCTTGGGCGGTAGTGATTGGCTTAGCCAGAAGTACTCGACTGTCAATCGTACAGAATCGCGTATCGGTTACACGAATTGATAAACCCGCATGAGGCGTTCAGAAAGGTTTATTACATAAGAAACCCGGCTGGTTGGGAATTTATTCCATATGTAATATTAAAGGTCTGAACCGGATCACTCACGAATAAATATATTAATTAATTGTGAGTTGTCAGCAAACTCAATTAATTAATGGATTTAGAAAATCTTAAACGCGGGAAATAATTAATGACAAAAGGGTTACGTCCGTAATTCAAATGAATTAAGATGAGTTCAATATTTATCATATAGTGGAGTCGATAAATATTTATAATAGAGCTGCACTTTATTGCATTTACATGGAGTAATTAATTGGAGGACAAATTAATTTAAGTCTAAAGGTGGGCCATCTAATTAATTAAATTCAATTGGGCCCAAAATGAGACTTGAAAATTCATTTAATCTAATTATGGATTTGTCCAAGCCCATATTAATTTTAAATATGATTCAAATTTGAATTTGAATTATAGTTGTAACTGCAAGAGATAAAGTGAGGATTATGGTTCTATTATTTGGGATCTAATTCATTCTCTTTAGAAGCCTTATCCTAGCTCACTGTGTCTATAAAAAGAGAATAAGAATGAGCCATTTCTCTCTCACACAGTGTGAAATCGGCACCCCCATAGAGTTTCATCTCTATAATTTTTGAAAATTGCAGTGTCTCTACCCTCCAATTTTCGGTCTTCTTTTTCTCCAATTACTAGATAGATTCGTCCACATGATATTCTAGTAAGTAGATCGGGAATAGGATAGAAGTTCCTAGTGTTGGATTTGGTGGAGATTCAAGGAGGAGATTTGTACGGTGTGGATTGCGGATCGTTGCTAGCGATTCGAATCGCTTCTTCACAAGCGGAGGATTTGCGTAGGAGGAGGTATAATTATTTATTTTCGCATTATATTCTCTTATATGCTTTAAGAATTAATTATTTGTATGATTTATTAAACCTGTGGATCCTACGGTTTCGTGAGCCCCTCATACAGGTTCCATCACCGGGTTCTAGTCGTGCTCAAGAGGAAAATCACATAGACACTCAAGATGAGGGTGATGATGAGCTTGAGCAAGAAGAGGTTCAGCAAGAGAATGCACAAGTCTTGCAACAGCAGCAACTCACGGATAATTTGGCTTCCTCTAGGCCAAAGCGAGCATAAAAGCAAGTCCACAAGTTTGGATCTGATGAGCCTGTAAGGCATTTTGGGCAGGTTAATTTGATTGATTATGCACTCTCGGTGGTGGAGAGAGATCCAGTTTCCTACAAAGAAGCTATTCAAGACAGTAATAGAGAATGTTGGTTGGGTGCAATGGAAGAAGAGATAGAGTCTCTTCAAGAACCAAACATGGGAGATAGTCCCATTGCCCAAAGGGAAGAAGGCCATCGGTTGCAAGTGGGTGTATAAAAAGAAAGATGATTCATCCGAGAAAGGTGGTACAAGGTACAAGGCGAGGCTAGTGGCTAAGGGATTTGCATAAAGAGATGGAGTATACTAAAATGAGATTTTCTCTCTTGTAGTGAAGCACACTTCCATTCGGGTGCTATTTAGTATTGTTGCTCATGGAGATCTTGAGCTGGAACAACTCGATGTCAAAACAACCTTCTTGCACAAGATCTTGAAGGATGAAATCTACATGCATCAACCTGAGGGCTACAAGGTTGAGGGTAAGGAAGGACATGTTTGTCGCTTGAAGAAATCCTTGTATGAATTAAAGCAATCTCCACGTGAGTGGAACAAGCGACTTAACTCCTTCATGATAAAGCATAGATTCTCAAGAAGTGAATATGGCTGTTGTGTTTATATTCGGAAACTTCGTGGAGGTGGCTATATTTATCTCTTTTTGTATGTGGATGACATACTTATTGCTTCCAAGAGCATGGTGGAGATAAATATGTTGAAGTCTGAACATGGTAAAGAGTTAGAGATGAAGGATTTGGGCGTTGCTAAGAAAATCTTGGGTATGGAGATTAGAAGAGAGGGGGCGAATTGTACATTGTTCTTAAACCAGAAGAGCTACATTGAGCGGGTTGTTAAAAGGTTCGGGATGCAAGATGCTAAACCAGGCTCTCTGGTAAACAATCTCCTACTACAAGAGAAGAAAAGACACGGATGACGCATATACCATATGCTAATGTTGTTTGTTGTTTGATGTATGCAATGGTGTGCACACACCCAAACATTTCACAAGCAGTAGGTGTGGTCAATAGATTCATGATGAATCCGGGAAAGACACAGTGGGATCCAGTGAAATGGATTCTTCAGTACTTGAAGGGTACCAGTGAGGTCGGTTTACGCTTTGGTGGAGATACATGTTAAGTTAGTGGATTTGTTAACTCTAATTATGCAGGTGATCTAGATAGGTGGAAATCTACTATTGGGTATGTGTTCAGTATATACGGTGCTCCAGTTAGTTGGCAATCAATGCTACATGCAACAATTGCTCTTTCAACTATAGAGGACGAGTACATGGCAATGACAGAGGGTGTGAAGGAAGCGTTGTGGCTGTGAGGTCTTCTAGACGATTTGGGGATTGAGCAAGATGGAGTGAACTTGTGCAGTGATAGTCAAATTGCGATTCATTTGGCTAATAATCAAGTTCATCATGCTCGTACCAAGCATATCAATGTCAGGTATCATTTTGTGCGAGATTGATGAGGGATGAAAACCGGAAGAGAAGATGAAACAAAATAGAATGC
>JAPKLX010000110.1:497397-566653 GCA_026898415.1 Leonotis leonurus | reverse complement strand
AAAGATAATCAAGGTGGCTGTTCAATGCCGCAAACAGTGCATGAATCGGATCATTGTAGAGAAATCTGTGACTTAAATACTAAGCTGCGACATATTCAGCGAATTGCACTACATCAGAGATGTTATAGAGGAATGTGATATTTATATCATGAAGATACACACAAATAATAATCCGACTAACATGTTGACTAAGGTGGTGACAGGGAGCAAGTTCCAACATTTCTTGGAATTGCTCAATATTCATCCGTGTTGATTGCCCATGTGGGCATGGCCCTACGGGGCGGTGTTGGGGTGAGGTGGAGTCTTTCCCCGGTGATCGGACTACATGAGCTTGATCCCTGGAGTAGGTATGTAGGCAACCATGGTGAAATGATGCAGCTTGTACGGGTATACGTATTCGTATGTGATACTCGTGTTCGTCCAACATTTAAAGTTTCATCAAATGATGTACGAGGTGGAGAATTGTGATAGTTTTATGGGCCTTTTGCATAGTGGGCCTCTTTGTTCACTAGGCCCAAGCCCCAGTCTCCTATTTCTTAAGCAATTTGGGGCAGCCGCTATATATGAAAGATGCAGTGCTGCTACATAAAATACAGTGAGTGCAGCGGCTATTTTTAGAGTGACAAATAGAGAGTGCTGCCGACGTGAGAGCAAAAGAGAAAAGTGAGATAGTGAACAAGAGTGTTGTGAGGGGTTTGGAAATAAGAGAGCTAGAGAGAAAGTGATTGCATAAGAAAGGGAATTTCTTTTCTTGGGTTAATCTGTGTATTCCATTGACGAGCTTGCGGTTTGTGCAAGACGTCGGGTTTCTCGTTCTAGTGGAAATCTTATGGCTCCCGTGGATGTAGGCATTGCCGAACCACGTAAATCGCTTGTGCTCATCTTTACTTGCTTTCATTACTTGTCTTTGGTCATTAATTTCTTGTTGCTTGGTGGTGCAATCTAGGTTTAAATTTGATTATTGCATATTTCTCTTCGGTGATTTACTTCCGCGTGCAAATAGATAGTATGAATATGTGTTCTTTTAGCTAACAATGGCCAAATCTAGTTAATAACAGTTCTTCATATTAAGAAAAGATAAAATATAGTTCTTTTTTTTTATTTTGAACATTTTTTTTTTGATCGGCCAATGTGAAGGTGATGGTGTTGTTTACCAGAGGTTGTGGTGTATTTATAGCTAATAGTTTAAATTATCTTATTTAAAATAATTAAGGCACGATAAATCAAGTGTTAAAATAGTCATTTTTAAACAATAAAAACGACCTTTTAAGTAAAAAATAAATAATAATCTTTTCTTAAAGAATTAATTTGTACTGATTTTATTCATCTGTCATAAATTTTAATTTAATTTTCGTGTAACACACAATACAGCGAATTCAAATTTGCAAGATTTTTTTGTTACCCTATTTTACACGCGAACACCCGAATTTCACGAATTCAATTTCGCGGAATTCATATGTTATAAAACTGTACTAACACACAACCTCCACCAACTCGAATTTGCGGGAAACATATATTAGTTCTATAATATTTATGATACACGAATTTCACAAACTCAATTCACAAGGATCGTGTGGTCCGCAAAAATAATACTTTTGTTCAAAATAAATAAGCTATATTTTATCTTTTTTATTTAAAGAGCTGTTATTAAAAATTTTATAAAAAAAAAGAGATATTCTGCTCTATTAATTAATAAATCAAATCAACATGAAAAATAAAATAGCCAGGAAAACACTTTCAGAAAGAAATCCACAACCAATTCATTGATTAAAATAATTGGATTTGTCCATATATACCATAAAAGATTTTCATTCAATTTTAGATAAAAGGTTATAATTATTTTTATTTCTCATCTTAAAGTCTATTCTCACCGGAACCATCTATATGTGTGTGTGTATATATATATATATATATAGGGAGTGGTTCAAATAAAAATGGACATTAAAGTATAAAATAGGAAATAATCTCATCCATTGATTTTCATGATCGGACGGTTGAGATCTTGGCCGAGTTTTTTCATTTTTGGCGCGAAATAATCCCTTTTTTATAGTAATTAAGGGCAAATCAGTAATTTAATTGTTAAATGCATTATTTTTAACAGTTAAATGCATTGTTTTTAACTGTTAAATGCATTGTATTTAACTGTTAAATTCATTGTGAAAATGTAATTGAGTTATGCATTGCATTTAAATGTTAAATGCATTGTATTTAACTATTAAATGCATTGTATTTAACTATTAAATGCATTGTATTTTGAACTCGTATATGAGATGATTGTTTTTTTTTACCAAAATAACCTTATGCATTGTTATACTACAATGCACGCGCGTTTTTTTGTTTTAATCATGGCCGTCCGATCATGAAAATCTAAGGCTGAGATGATTTCCTGTTTTATACTTTAATGTCCCTTTTAATTTGAACTCCCACATATACATATATATAGGGAGTAGATCATATAGAAAGTGATTTTTCTGTATAAAATAGGAAATGATCTACACCCTTGATTAACCCAAATCGGACGGTTGATTTTAAATCTTGGATTTTCGCACACATTCACACACAGTGCGTGTTGAGTTGTTGTTTGACAGTTCAACAAGGGACATTTATGTAAAAATAACATGAGAGAGAAAATAAATCAATTCCACTAATTAAAGAAGTGATGTGCGGTTATATTGTATGCGATGAGAGAGAAAATGTTTTGTATAGATGGAACGTAGATCTCAGCCATTCTCAATCCCACCGTCGCCATTTCTCTCTCTCTCGTATCTCGATGTCCGGCAAATCCAATTCCATATCTCCGATCGCGTTGGAGATTGTTGCTGGGGAGGTTGAGGAAGTAAACCTCCGTGAGGGCGAAGATGTCGGCGCAGGAGATGACCCCAGGGCAGGTGAGATCCAGCGCTGTCTTGGCGCAGACGACGACGTCGAATCCATCGTCGGGGAGTGAGAGGAGACGAGGACGGAGGCGTCGCAGCCGCCGACGAAGCAGTCGTGGAAGAAAAGGCGGAGTGCGGCGGCGGCAGTGGTGGGGGAGGAGATCGCCATTATCTCGAAGTTGCAGAGTTGCAGGTCGTGTAAACGATGGATACTACGATGAATATAGCAATTCATTTTACTATTTTATACAATGCATAAATAATAGTATTACAATTCAACTTAATTACACCTAATATATTTATATGAATTACCAGTATACATAATGATGACAATAACAATTCATTTTACATTCTAATACAACGCATAAACACAAATACTACAATTCAACTCAATTAACAGTATATGTAATACAATTTTTTTTGGGCATAATGATTATTGAACTTCGTTTATTCACACTTTGAACCGCGCGACTGCTGGGAGTGAGTGTAATCTCGAAATCGTCGTCTTCTTCGTCTCGAAATCGTTGTCTTCTTCGTCTGAAACAAATGAGAAGATCGAATCTTTTTTTGAGATGAATGATTTTCGATTTTTGAGCGGGTTGAGTTGAAGGGAAGTTACCTTATATTTTGTCCTTAATTTTCGCCACTTTCTTATTTTAAAAATCTTTCCAAAAACTGCCAGTTGAAAATTTGACAACTTTGCCCTTATTGAACTGTCAAACAACAGTTCAACACACAGTGTGTGTGAAATGGGCGAATTTATAGCAGCCGTTAGATTTGGTCCAATCAAGGGTGTAGATCACTTCCTATTTTTTTTACCAAAATACTACTTTCTACCTGAACCCAACCCTATATATATATTTCCATAACTCTTCACTATATAAAACAAATCATATCAAGTGAATATTACTCAAATCTAAAGAGAATGAAAGAAATACCTTTCTTGCGATTACTTCTTTTATTTTTTATTTGGGGTACTTTTTCCGTATTTCATTCTCCTTTCTTCTTGAAATTATCTTGTTAACTATAACAAAACATAAGCAAACAAAAGCGGAGGTGATCAAAAATCTTGATAATGAACTTTTGGGTTAGAATAAAAACAATTGGTGGCTCAGAAATGATATATATTTGGTTGAACAAAATTTTCAGAAGCCAAAGATCACAAAACTTGGTTTATAAAAACATCATAATCATCATGTTAATTTTAGATTATTCAAATATATATAAGAAGAAAGAAAAATACCTTTAATTAATGTATGCCTCTCCTCAAAATTTTGGATTCAATAATAATAATCCCTTGTATCTTTGCCTTATTTCTGTAGAGAGTGTTATTTGAATTGTGGAGTGTGAATAATTGTGATATATGTGTTTCAACCAATAACAATCTTGTTACCAAAATGTATCACGACTTTTAAAATATAATATTAAAGCATGTTTTTGTATTAAAACATGATAGTTAATCACGTGAGTATTAAATTTATAGAAATTAACGAAAGGGAAAATACCTTTAAGACAAACAAAGTTCTCTTCTTATCTTAGCCTCTGGATCGATCCAACTCTCTGATTCAAATCTTTGTTCTCCAGCTTAACTTTGCTCTTCTAAATTTATATGATATATAGTGATTTCAAGGTAGATTGTGATCAATCTTTCAACCCAGAATAAAATGTGAAGAGGTTTCAAAACTGATAAACGCGAGTTTTTCGGGTTTCATAATGTCTTTTATATGCAGTTTAGCGGTTTAAACCCGTGCTCATGCACATACTTGAGATAGTTTTGGATAATTGTTGAAGAATTTGATAATTGCATGGTTTGTAATGAATTTTCAGGAAAATGGGTCACGATTTAGCTAAAACCATCAGCTAGAGATTTGAAGTTTGGTTCGAGAGGAGTTCATAGGAGAAAGCGGATCTAAATTAGGAGTTGATATGAGAGAGAACGGTCCGAGACAAGTTGACTGCGCAGCAGGCGAAACCTGGCACCATATGAGGCGCGCCCGCGCCTAGAACAGCACGTTGAGACGCATCTGAGGCGCGCCCGCGTGCAAAGTGATTTTTAATGCCGCGAATCCTCCTCTTCGTTGACCTAGGCCCAGTCTCCCTCCCCAAACTATATATATATTTTCGGACGCCAACTTGGGCAGATTTTTCAGAGACTCATAATTTGTTCGTGCCAAGGGACGAGGGTTGGAGATTGGAGAAGACACGACGACTAGACTTTTGCCTACGGGTTTTATCTTCTGCGTTTATGTTTTCCTTCAATACTTCTTGTGTTTTTGCTATGATCATGAGTAGCTAAACTTCGTATCCTAGGGTTAGAGAGTAGGGGACAATTATTGAACCGATTTTCGATTGATTCAATTCAGTTTTATTATTCTCTTCTTATGTTCTTGCGCCTTTACATATTTGATTGATTGATCACCAATTAGATATCATCTTAGGAGTAGATCTGAGATCCGAGAGGGGAGGATTAATTCTTGAACTAGAACATAGGACGTGTTAATTTGTCTACACCCAAAAGGTTTGATTTTAACGCGAGAACATTGATCTTTGGAACTTGTGGGAGTTGCATGATTGTTAATACTTGGAAACAATTTGACTTTCGTGTAATCTACGGTCTAAATACGCCCAAAAGGTTATCTAGGCTATATTCGTGATCGTTCTAGAAGTAATAAAACGTGTTTGTAATTGGTCAATCATATTGAAGCTTAATAATTGTCGCCGAAATCGAATCCCTAGGATCTTCCTTACCTTGGCCGATTAATTCCTTAAGTCTTGTTTATTTCTCTGCACTTTTAAGTTGTTCTTCATTAGTTTAATAAATTCAAATCGTCTTTATAAAGTCTAAATAGAAGATAACGATAGGATTTAATAACCACCAATTAATTCGGTCTCTGTGGATACGACCTTGTCCCTATACTCTAGTACACGTACACTTGCGTGCTTAGAAATTAGCGATCAAAAACTAAAATATTTATTTATAAAGCTAGCTACACTAATGGTCAATTTATAAAGTTAATTATTGGGTAGGTGGAGAAATATAAAAGTTGTGCTAGATAATACAATTACATATAATAGAAGCCATATATGTGGAGGAGACAATAATGCAGCCACTTGCTACTATTATAAAAGAGAAATGATATTCCGTACTCCCATTAAAAGTGATCATATTTTCTTATTCGATCATCTCATTAAAAGTGGTCATTTTTTCAAAAAGGAAAAAGTTTTACCGTTAAAATATGAATTCATACTTCATTAAAACACAACACTTTACTTTCTTAATCTCCATGCTAGATCTCTTGTGGCCATTTTTAGGGGGCAAAAGGAGTAACGTTTTATTTGATACTTATGTTTCTAGTTAATTTGTTACTAGTATGTGTGCCTGTGTGATGCAAGAGAAAAAAATAATAATTATATCTAATTTATATCGTATATACTTCTATTCTCTTTGGACAATGCAACGATGGTTCAATTAAGCCCTATATATATAGATGCATGGCCGTGCTTGGAGAGTGGTAAGAACAAATATTCATAACTTAGAGTGACCGAGTCTATGAGTTTATGAGTTTAATGAGTTTATATGGTTAATTCGCCTACACATACGACAGTGTGTTGTAGATAACTTCAATATCTTAGAGTATGTTGTGTAAATATATTGAGTGTTCTATAAACCCAATCTTAAATCTAGGGACTTGTGAGTATTAGGTTTGATTAGTCTTGGAGAGATTAGCTTCAATACACTATATGACAGCGTTGGAGAGTGAAAATGGTTTATAAGGAGTGTAGTCCTTAGTAAGTAATTGTTTTTGTAACTCGAGTTCTATATTAGTGGATTGCTCTTTGTGCGTGGCCCCATGCTTAGGTGTGTGTGATCACCATACTAGGTTATCAACTCCTGTTTGTTTTGTTTTGTGTATTTTCCTTACACGCGTTTCACAAATAGTTCCACGAGTATAACACAACAAAGAATAAAAACTTTAAAAAAAAAATTGAAAGTAATAAAGAAAGACTATGCACCAATGCAATTTGATTTGGGAATATTGTACTATTTTTAATTTAGGTTTTAACAATGCATGGGACACCAGTTTTAAATACTATACTCGAATATAATTATTGTAGTGTATTATTGAAGACAGTTAATAAAAGAAACATAAAAAAGGAAAATAATAAACAAAGACTATGAATCAATAAAAATTTAATTGGTCTGGGAAATGACCCCATCAACTAATTAATAATTAAGGTTTTGATCATTAACTAGATATCGACTTACTATTTCAGAAAACAATTGTAAGGATAAATTATGCTTCAAAAGAAATGTAATTAGTTCTTATTCTTTTATTAAAATATGATGTGATTAAATGATTTACTGGGGGTGGGAGTAGATTTTAATTAGATTTTGGAATTTAGTGTTCTTGTATTATACTTTAAAGATTAGAGTCAATTAATAATATTATCCAAATGCGACTCTTCAAACATAACTTTGAAACGTGTGAACATTCCTTTGTGTGGAGCAATTAATTATAATAATAAGTATCTGCATTTGTGCTTAACAATAATTCTTAGTTGATCAGGAAAGGACTACAAAGTATTTACTCACTAATTGGGAAAATAGCTCATATTCTTTTATTATAATATAAAGTAGCCGAATGATACTCTTTCCATCCCCAAGGAATTTACATATTTAAACTCGACATGAATTTTAACGAATGATTTAAATGTGTGGTAGTTGAATTAAATGTCATACACTATTTATCAATGTATCTGAGCGAAATAAAAGTTATTGGTTGATTATTAAATAAATTAAATATGTTATGAGTGAAATGAGCTATCATACATTATTTATAATAAAATATATATAATATGAGTAATTAAAAAATTATTAGTAAATATAATAATATGAATATAATTATTAAAAATAGAAATGTGCGAGTTTTTCGTAGATGAATAATGATAATAACAACAAGGTCCACATGTCATATTGTAACTATATATGAGTTAAAGGTCAAAATGGGTAAGTTTTTAATAGACGGATAATAATAATAACAATAAGGTCCACATGTCATATGATGCAAAATCTGAACAACCAACTTAAGTTTAGTTTACTATACATGTAATGTAACCATAAATAGGGTTGAGCATGGTTCGGTTCAATTACTGAGTCAAAATAAAATCAAACCGGAAATTTTAAAGGGGTAAATGTTAAAATACTCATTTTGATAAGTAAAAAGATAAAAAATATCATTTAAAAATAAAAGATAAAAAATACTTATTTTTTTACAGTAACATGATGAATTTCATCATGTGCTCATGTTATTCAAGTTATTTTGAATTTGAATAACATGAGCACATGATCAATTTCATCATACTATTGTAAAAAGTGGGTATTTTTATCTTTTATTTTTAAGTGGTATTTTTTATCTTTATTTTATAAAAGTGGGTAATTCTACTTATTACCCCAATTTTCTAAAATCGAAATCAAACCAAATTATTTAGTAAATAATATTAAATAAATTATTATTATATTTTATATTTCGTTACAGTTTTCGATATTTTTATTTTTTCAATACTAAAATCAAATCGAATTGCAAAATTGAATTTTTGTAAAATTAAAACCAAAATCAAACCGAATTTATTTGTTCAATCAATTTGATTCGATTCAAGTTTCGATTTTTAATTAAAATTTTATCCCCCCTAACTAACGATAAATTAGAAAATAAATAGTATGCTTTAACAACCAAACATAAATAAAAAGAAAATTAGCAGTTATCGAAGTTCCCAAAAAAGCAGCGTTCACACGAATCACACCATTCAAGCTTTGAATATGATTGGGCATGAATGTTTGGTGAAATGTCTGAATCAAGAATCAATTTATTATGGGTAAATTCTTGTACGAAATTTCCATATATATTTTTCAACTAAATTATTTTGTTTTTATACTCTTGTTCAAATATTATCATGATAGATACCAATTCCTTTTGATTAATTCCAATTTTCACCACCTTTTTTTTTTTTTTCAAATTGCACACAACGCGCGACTGAGGTGGCACTACTAATGCTACGTAGGACACGATGTCATTTTGTTTACTAATTAAAACACTTGTATGCTAAGAGCTAAAACCTTTCTCTTTGAACCCAAGAACAGTTGGTTTACTCTATCTGCAATTCTTTTCTTTTCATTTTACAATAGCTAAATCTTAGGCTACCTACAACAATGATGTAGTTTTTTTACGTCACATCATCATTTGGAAACTACATTTTTTCTCTCTCATTTTCAACAATGATAAACTACTTTTTACACTCAAATCGGGTACTTACGTATTTGATATGAAATAATATCAACTCTGCTTATCTATTGAGCGTAAGCAATTTAGAGAGGTCATGTGGTGAGAGGCCACGTCTTATTATGATGAAAGGAGAGGCGTGTAGCTTAAACCTCTGCGTTCAACTAGGCCGGCAATGTAGCCTCTGTCCCCATTAGATTGCCTTTATCGGCGACCAGGTGGGTGGGGTTAGCCCACTTTCTACCATTAAAAACAGAAAAAATAGATTTAGAAGAAAATGGTGAGTGGGTTTGAAGGAGTTCACGGACCTCCACCACCCACCAATTTATTACTTTTTTTAATTTATCTTTTATCATAATATTATCATAAAATCAATTTAAATTTTGTATAATATATTAAAAAATATATATAAATTATATCAAAATTCTTATTTTTTCCTCTTCTATAAATAGAGACCAATTTTGACATAACTATTCACAATTTAGAAATCTTTTTATTAACATCTCATATCTATTTTTTGTGTTCATCTTATCTTTGGCAAAAGTTTGGTGATGATAATTAAATGTGTAATTTCGTATAATTATTCGGTGATCAGTTGTTTATTTTAATTTTCGTGTTTTAGTTATTGTAATTTCTATGTTTATTTGAAAGTTTTAATTTTCATACTTTTTTCAAAAATTTGAATTTCTTATTTATATTATTAATTTATCTCACATAATTAAATTATTCAAAAAAGTTAATTAAATAATAATATATAGAAACTTAATTTAATAATATAAAGGTGAGAAGGTTGGGTTGAGAATGGGGTCATTGATAAACCTATAAAAATGAAGGTAGGTGAATGAGATGAATAATAAATTTATAGAAGAGAGAGAAATGAATATAATAATATAAAGGCGAGAAGATTGAGTTGAAAATGTGGTTGTTGATAAACATGGTCTTAGTTCTGGTAAGAGCTCTGGAGGAGCATGAGAATCATGCACTTTCCGTACCTAACATTCTCTGGAGAAGCCCAATCATTTCTCGGGGCTTTTGTCGTAGAAGCTCTAGTTGAAGAGACGTGAGATAAAAACTCATTTTAGGTATTTTTTAGTAGCCTTATTATTGTTCATTAGTGTTTTTTCTTTAGGTTCTCGTGTTTTTATGGTCAAGAAATAGATATCTTGGAAAACATAGGATTAAAGTTTGTGACAGTAGTCCATAGTCACAAACGGATCCAAAATCAGAGTTGAAACAAGGGAGAACGAGCCTAAACAAGATCGTCGTGCGTAGGACATTGCTTCCTAAATAATAATTGAACATATTTTTTACTTAATTAGTGTGTTTTCGATTATCAGTCTATGTGGATACGTTACTCTGCTTGCTCTATTACTACACCTATTTTTGTGTTATAAATAGTGCGATTTAAAATTTTGGCGTCGTTGTCAGGGAGTGTAGATTACTATATTATACAAAGAAAACCTTTCTACAACCATTATACATATAGTTAATATAATCTCCTAACCTTTTAAATATATATGTTCAAGATTGCATATGGTCACAATAGTTTGTGTGCAACATTATCACCAAAGAAAGACAAGAAACTAAAGTCTTATATCTCAAAAGACAAGAAAAATTGCGATCCTAATTCACCCGCCCAACCTACTACCCTTGCTTTTGAGCAAAATAAAGGTGAGTGAATAATATAAATTAAAAAAAATGAAAATGCAAATTATGTTAATCATGTTTATATAAATAATCAATGTTGATCATTCAGTCACGAAGATCTTAGAGAAACCATCATTAAAATCAAGGAGTGACAGGACCATCAAAAGAAGAATGTTGTATTAAATGGATGTGCAATACAAGTGACTTTAGGTGAATGGTTAGATGAGAGTCAAATTCAACTTTTGTAAGTACAAAATCATGCTTATATCTTTGGCCAATGTTACATTATGCCTATACATGATTGGACTCTCTTTTTGTATGTACATTATAATATGGTGCGACTAAAAAATCTTGTAATTTCACGCTTTGACACTACGTGGATATAGGCTTCTGCAGAGCCACTTAAAAGTATTGTTTTGCTTTCATATTCAAGATCAAAAGAAGGTCGAATCAAGTTAAAGTTTATAATGTTCTTTGTAGTTGATCTCTGTTGAGATGCTGCATTAAAATGTCAAATATAATCCAATCAACAGGTTCAAATTTTTCATTGTAACATTTAAAAATCATTTAAGAAAATGATATATATTTTGGTAAAATGTTAAGAAATTTGGTAGAATTTTCCCAATCCAATATTATACCATAATGAAAAGATAATTAATGATCATGCTAGCAATCGAGAAAAGATTAAACATGTGTCTGCATTTTGGGCATCTGTTGACGAAAATTACTCATAATAAAATTGTTGGTGATAATTGTAAATAAAGTATGTAATTCACACATAATAAAAGGGAGGGGAAAAAAGGAAGGAAAATAAAAGAATGAGATCACTATTCAAAATTGCAACTAACAAAAAAAAACAAACAAACAAACTAGTGAAGTTGGCAATCACCTGCATACGGGAGACTAAGTGATAACTCTTGAATAAGAGTTATTTGTTGTCTTTTTATTCCTTTATTTTGCCTTTTTGTGGTGTCTTTTGTTTATTTTATTTTTGTGTGCTTTTATTTGAGTCTTGTTTTGTTCCTTTGTTTGGAGAAGAGGCAATATTATTTCCCATATGCTTTTGTGTAGGAAAAGGAGACAAAATCTGGACATATATGCTTACTGGGCGACAAGATTAGAAGAGAGAGAAGTGGTCCTAAATTGAAAGTCAAAGGAAGAATCAAAAGTAACAAAGGGACAAAAAAAAAGGAGGGTAGCAAGGTCATTTATTGGTGTTATTTTGGGAAACCTAGGAGCTACTACTAGGGGATGCAGCCGCAAGATATAAGGAGAGGAGAGAGAAACAGTTGGGGAGGCTACAGAACACACCATATACGAAATTAGAAAGGAAGGAAGCAGCTGAGAGCACGGGAGTGACTTGAAGCTAGGAAAGAGGAGCACGGCAGCAACTATTTGGAGGGGAGATTGGGAAATCAGCCCCTGCACCTTTGCTCTTCAGTTTTCCATCTCCAAAATATGTATTTAGAATGCTTAATATGTTGAGAAACAACTATTTACTTTCTGTTTCTATTCCCAGAATGAGCTAAGTTGTAGTGACTTGGGTTTGGAATGATTTTTGCCTAATTTAATGAGAATCAAGCTCTGATTTATGATGCTCTGTAGTTCTTTTCATTTAACAGCTCTTGTTCTATCTTTATTGTATGTTTGGCCAGCATATTATGAGGATTTAGATGTTGATAATTCTGGAAAGGTTATTGATGTTGGAAAATGTTAAATGAACACTAGTTTTGATTGTATAGGAATATACATTGATCTGGTGTGGCTTGGTAATTGGTAATGAATTGTTGTTTAATTCAATTTAGCTTGGTATAGGAATATATGAGCTGTGTTGATTTAATTTAATGCATAGGTGTTGGAAAATTCGTATGCTAAATCTGAGAATTACGCCACTGTAACTAATTGCTGAAGAAATGCTGTAGCAATATTTGCGCAACTGGAAAATAGGCAAAATGATTTCTGAACCCGAGTCCGTTTTTAATCTGTTTGTTATCTGATTCCTCCGTGCTTTTGGTCTCTGTTTCCATTAAATCTTGGTTTGCATATTTCAGTTGTTTAATTTCTGTTGTCAGTCTCGTTGTCTTTTGTGTTGTTTGCATCTTGAATTCTAGAGTAGAAAACCCCTAATTATTGATTTAAATTCTTGTCGTTTTATTTCGTTTTAGTTGAATGTGTGCAAGTACTGATTACATTCCCTATGGATACGAATCTGGAATAATTCCTTATATTACTTGTGATTGCGTGCACTTGCGCAATATAAATTGTGTTTGTCATTTTACACAACACTAAGGTTCATTTCACATCTTTATTACAACTTTATCTCGTATAGATAAAGGCATATCTTTTGGGAGAGTACGTAGATATGGACAATTCTTGATTTTAAATTTGATAAGCCACCGCATTCCACCTTCTTCAACTTGTACATTTCTTAGATTCCACGACTCTTTTATGCGCATATGTTCGAGCATCCGGAACCCAGAGCTTGAGATCACCATTTCTCTACCGGTGTATGCATTCCGCAATTTGAGGGATTTTAGGAAAAGTAGCCTCCCTAGTATCGACATGGGGTCTTCACCAAGACGACTATCATACAATGTCAAGTACTCAATATATGGAGGGAAGTTATCAACACTTGGTAACCTCGGAAGGAGTCCCTCCAGTTTGAGTGTAGTGAGATAACGTATAACAGAAAGCTCGTCCAAACATGGCATGCTTTTGAACTTAAAACCTCTTAAGATCAGAGTCTGAAGCATCCTTAACTTAGACAATAATGTAAAGAGCTTGCATATATCCGAGTTTATATCGAGTTCTTCAATGCCCAATTTCTTGAGTTCGGTCATCATCTCCAACTCCGATAAGTCGTATGCCCAATTATCAACTGAGATATAGGTAAAGCTCCTTAGATTCTTTAGCTTGTCTATCTTCAAAGGCTTCCGGCATATGATATCAGACATGTAAATATGACGAAGGCTACACATTTTCCATATAATATCTGGCACCTCCATCATATAGTTCTCAGCAATATCAACAACCTCAAGCTTTTTCAAGCACCCGAATGAGTAGGGAAGCACTTGTAGATAATTATTTCTCAATCCCAAATATCTTAATTTTTTCCGCGTACCAATAGCTTCTGGTAAAACCTTGATCCCGTAATCATCCAAGTCAAGTATCCTAAGTTGATCCAAAGTCTCCCAGTAAGATGAACTGTCATCAAAGTAGCCACCTCCATGGAAGAAGAGAGAAACAATATGTCCATGATCTTGATTTGTCGAGTAACTGAACTTGTCTCTGGTGTAACTACTAACAACACGATGACGAGGACTCGGAGAGGGTCGATAATTTCCATTATTCCTTGCGATCTCCAAACCTATTTCTTCCTCTGCTTTTTTAATGGATAGACTGTGGAATAATGCATTGATGCAACAACTTCTGTATTTTCTCAATACAGATGAGAACTTCATTTTAATAATGGATTCACGGTCAAACGTTTTTAAATATCTTTCAGCCATACCTCCTTCGAGAACTGTTTCTGCATGCAGAATCTGTATCAACTTATCTACCTTGATACTTGCATATTCCTTGAAGAAACTGAAATGCAGAAAACAAGACTTCATTGCTGGATCTAATCTCTGATAAGTTGGTTCCAGTAACTCCAAAATTGGACCCAAATCAAATGATTCAATAATTTCTTCCCATTCAGTCCCTGATTGTCTCCTTTCTACTGACTGCCTTCCAACCACTTTTATAGCCAAGGGTAAACCACCACATTTTCTCAACATATTTTTACCCTTTCGCTGCAATTGCTTTGGAAATTTTTGGTCACTTGTGAGTTGATTATTGCAGGATATTGTTTTCAGAAACAATTCCCAACTCTCATCATAATCCAAATAACGCATCTTATGAATAGCATCTAAGCCGTCAAATCGCTGTGCATCGTTACTGCGCATAGTGAGCAGCACTCTACCTCCAAGAACTCCTTATAAAAGATTGAAAGTACAAGAAAGGGCACTCAGTATGAATAAATAAAATAGTGAATATTTGATTAGCAACACGAGATGTAAGTAGAAATGAGGAGCGAATAAGTAAAAAGATGACGATACCTTCTCTTGGAAGACAATCGATAATGGATTCCAAGCGCATTTCTTCGCGCAAGTCATCAAGAACTATGAAATATCTCTTTCCTTGTAGGTGTCGTCGAAGCATATTCTGGAGACTTATGTTGTCCGCACCCTCAATTTTTTCTAATAGCACACCTCTTCGTAGTTCGTCAGTATTGACAACCTGTTGTACTAGTTCCATAAGTACTTGTTTACAAGTCAAGTCAGTGGAAACACATACCCAAGCACGGGGCTCGTACTCATAAATGATATCTTCGTGGTTGTATATTTGTCTAGCAAGAGTTGTCTTTCCACTTCCAACTATGCCTTTTATAATGAAAAGCGAGTTCTGATGATGAATCACTGATTGGACATGTTTCTCCAACCCCACCACATATTCATCATTTCCAACAATGCTTTTCAATAATCTCTTGGAGGGCTCTTCCTCCTCCTCTGCTTCATCAGCTCCCAACTTAAATAGGCGTGATTTTACCTCTCTGAGCCACCTCAATAGTGTATCCATCTCGTCAGTAAATGTGTCCACATCCGTGATTTTGTACAAGGAAAGGGCATCGTGAGCCATGTGGAGGACATCACATATCAAATAATTTAGCCTCTTGCTCCTGTTACTGCTACTGCTATTGCTCTCCTCTCCCATTTCATTGTCTCTCAGAAAATCCAGAATCATTTTCAGCTCACTTACTACCCATCGCGTTCTGTCCTCGATTGATAGAGTTTCTATTAGATAGTTGGAATTAAAGCAATTAAGTGACATCTCAAGCCGCCAACTGCCCAACTTTTGTATCATCGATAAAAGGACAACCTCTGCCTCTGCCACCGCCATGTTTATGCTTCTAGTACCACTTCTGGACGTTGGACAATCTGCAATAATTCGTTCCCGCTCATTAGTAGTTAACATAATCCCAAACAATAAATAAAAACACGTGCAATGGTATGCAAAAAACTGGAAAGAAATCAGTAAAAAAATTACACAAGAATTGGAGGAAATTCTTATCGTGCTTTTGAGACGAGCCCATTTTTTCGTGCTCTTTTTATGTCTTGTGTTTAGGTTTAGATAGAGCCTTTTTCTTTGTTTTGTGTCATATTGTGTATGGGAGAAAACAAAGTTTGGGATGGCAGGATGCAGGTCAGGGTTGGAGATCATCCTGAGAGAGAGGCAAAATTGTGCACAAAGTACCTTGGGCAGACTGAAGCTCAAGACAAAGGACCACTCAAGATCACACTTCAACCACTGGTGTCAAAGATAGAAAGCATCATGGACAAGATGATGAGTAAGGCGGAAGCAGCTGGAAGCGCAAAAGATGAAGGGCAAGGCACTAGGGAGCCACGGCGGATACTTTCCATGCGCGGAAAAGGAAACAAATCTTCCTTTCTTTCACAAATATCTGGAGGATCGGGAGTATCCCCTTTCTTTCCAGGCCCAGACCCATGAAGATCCTTATATAAACCCATGCTTCGAAACAGAGACACACACAAGAGAGGGACGTGAAGGAGGGGACTAATCTAGTTGCTGCTTCCTTTAGTCTAGGCCATGTTTTATATCAATGAGTGATAGTGAGGAGAAAAACAAGTCCTATGGGCAAGCTCAATTTATATTTATGTTTTCGGCCTTGGTCAGGGTTCGTCCTGCCAAGATGATATTTTGGTAACGCTATATTTCGTATTTTAATATAAGTATGTTTTTGTTTATTTACTTTGTGTCATTTAATTTTCTGAATGAGTAGCTAGATTTAATCACTTGACTTGGGGAAGATGAATTGAGTCAAATGCTTATAACGTCTTGAGTGGTCTAAATGTACATATAGTCGTATTTGCATGTTCCTAAAGCGCTGAATCTGATTCCAACAACTTGATTGAGTTCTTGGCGTTAATACGGCAGGTAACACCTTGGGCAAGGTTAGGTTACCACTATGAACTGGAAACTCCAAGTTTTAGCAATTATCTGCTTGCTAATCAGAGAGATCAGCGTGGTTATATAGGTGGGGACGACATGGGCGAGGCACCAGAGACGTGTGGAGTGCCTGTGGTTGCCGTCCCGCTAATGTCTATTTGGGTATGCTAGAGTAGGCTTGACTTGAGCGCAAGCTTGGGCAAAGGGGATAAGGAGATGAGTAACCCATACCTTCTTGACTGAAAATGTATGTTGGGCGAGGCTTAGGTGGCTACGTAACGATTAAAAAGAGGGTTGCTCAGTAATGCATTTGGTTGGTAGGAGTAAACCTTCAATCTTACGTTCTCCTTTAACCAATGACATGTGATTACGACGAACATCCTTGTACTGATGATGAAGACATAAGTCAATTAATGCATTTTCGATTATCAGTTTATGTGGTATGATACTATGCTTGCTCTATTACTACACCTATTTTTGTGTCATAAATAGTGCGATCAAATTTGGTGTTGTTGTCGGGGGGGACTATGTAGATTACTACATTGTTAATTTTTTGATATTCTGTTATTAATTTAGGTATTTTTTTTATGTTTCTTGCTTCTGTTTTTGGAGGTAGTGCATGATCACGAAATCCAAGCGAACGGAGATAGTTCCAATCAACTTGGAGATTGAACGAACACACAAGAGGGACGTAAGAGAAATGAGGAACATAGGCATGGCGGATCAGAACAATACGCTTAATGATGAAATAGATAAGATGCGAGCTCAGTTAGAGTTCCTGCACCATCAGATCAAGGAGAACCCAACTTGAACGAACATACCATCGCAGAGGCCATTTAATCACATGTACCGCCCTCCGATTGAGCAGTTTCAAAGAGGAGGATGGGGGCTGAGCATTAATGCGAACAATTTCGAGATCAAGCCAGCCCTTATCAATATGGTGCAGGCACTATCAAGTATAATGGGATATCTCCGGACACGATTAGGATGCAGATGTTTAGATTTTCTCTACGCAATAAGGAGAGGGATGGTTCATAAGTTTGGATTGGACGACTATCAATACTTGGGGAGCGTTCTGTTAGATATTCCTATTCAAGTGTTTCCCACATGTGAAAGCACATAAAATAATTGTCGATATCTCACACTTATGAAAAATGGGGGATGAGTCGCTATTCGAGGCACTGAAACGATTCAGGGCCTCCTATGCAAATTCCCACATCATGGATTCATGCAAGAACAACAAATCACTCTGTTCTACTGCGGATTATGTCATAATACCAAAAGAATCGTGGATGTTGCTGTTGGAGGTTGTCTGCTGAATCGAAGGATGCAGGACACAGCGAGGATCATTACTGAGATGACTTCTAACAACTATAAGTGGCCTATGGAGAGGTACCGATCAGACGAGTCACAGCCACAGACACAGATTCCGGATAGAATAATCTTCTGCAGAAAGTTACACTACTTAAGAGGGAAATCGAGGCTGATCGGAAGGAGAGATCATATTTTCATGCCGTTACCGAGTCATACTCAATGGAGGATGTTAAATATGTCCATCTGAATGTCCTCGGTATATCAGAAGCTTTACAAGTGGTGTCAACATTACTGCGAAGAAAAAATTAAAGAAGCTGCGGAAGATCAACAAAGCAGCTCTTTTAAATTGCGAAGATAATGATATTGGATACGAGCCACCAATGACAAAAAGCAGAGAGTATAAGTACCAATCATATTTAAAAAAAAGAAACTGAAGATGTTGTGATCTAGAAATAAAACTAGATCATAAAAATAGAAGTGGTCCATCCAAAAGCAGGAGTTCATCATAAGGATCAACTCAAGCCGGTTTCAAGAAATAACACCAGCAATGAAAACTTTGAAATTAAATATTTATGAAGAAGCTACACTAACTCATGGTTAATTTATGATTAAGTTAAGACTGTGGCAGTTATAAGACAAATATAATATAAACCCGCGTGAAGATCGGAGGAGAAACTATTAATGTTGCAGCCACTTGTTGCTATTATAATCAAAAGTGAAATTAATATTTTATATGACGGCTATCGATGAAAATGAAAGAAACGAACATTTGTCAACACTAGGGGTGAGCAACAGTTCTGTTAAAAACCGAACCAAAAGTCTAAAACCAAATAAATCAAATTGCTTAGAAATTAAAACCAATCTGACTAAATTAATTTCAAAACAAAACCGATCCAAATCAAAACTTAAAATTTGGTTTCGGTTTGGTTTGATTTCGGTTATTCGAAATTCTAATTATATATAATTTTTTCATTGATTATTGTACTTTGCACTCGAAAATTGATACTCAAATTATTTCAATAAAAAAAATGTTCAATCTTGTATATGATAATTTACAACATGGAATAAACATTAAGAATATTAATTTATTCAAACACTTTCAGTTTTTAAGTTTACTCATTCATATTTTATGTGATTTGCTTACTTTCATTTTTTATATGTTTAGTTTTATGTTAATTCTTTAGATTTTGGAACTAATGATTACTCCCTTTGTCCACGAATGTGGTTAACATTTTGACCCGGCACGGGTTTTAATGTATTATTTTGACTTTGTATGAAAAAGTGTAATAAGTGGAGTTTGAGACCCACTTGTTATTAGTTTTTAATTGAAGTGTGTGTATTGAGTGAAGTTTGGGTCCCACGTACTTTATTATTTTTTATTGAATTGTGTGTAGTGAATGATGTGGGCCCACTTACTATAAATGTTAAGTTTCAAGTGTTAACAACATTGGTGGACAGACTAAAATGGCAAAACGTTAACGACATTGGTGGACGGAGGGAGTATTATATAATAAGATTTTGTAACAAATACTATTTAGATTTAAGTATTCTATTTATTTATTTATTTTAATTTCTTATAGATTAATTAATACTCCCTTCGTCCCACGAAAGTGATACTCTTTTTCCCATAAAGCACACTCATTGGGAAAAGAAACAAGACCACTTTCGTAGGACGGAGGTAGTATATAATAAAATTTGATTTGTTATGTTGAAAACCGAACCGTTTAACAAAAACCCGATCCAAACCCGAAAAGTTTTGATTTTTAAAAATTAAAATCGAACTGAATCCGTATATTTTAAAATCGATCCAAACCGACCAAACATCAATGGTTCGGTTTGATTTTTCGGTTTGATACGGTTTCTGCTCACCCCTCAACAATATGTATTTATTGATAAAAGGAAAGGAAAAAGGAAAGTAATAGAGAAATATTAATTAAATTTCTTTTGAACTATCATTTCAAATTTTATATCTGAAATTAAACTGTAATTAGTCAACACTATGTATTTATTGAGAAAAGCAGTATGCATGTGGTTCAACATGGAAATGAACGTGTGAACGCTCCTCTTCTGTGAAACAATTAATTATAATAATAAAATAATAATCGAAGCATGTTCTTGCTTGTGTTTATAATAGTGTATCAGTAGTAAAGAACAACGATAATAGACAATAGGAGACATGAAAGTTTGGTAACCCACAATAAAATAAGTATGCTTGTGGGATAAATTCTGAGAGACGAGATTTCTTACCTACATTGTCATTTTGGTCCGATCACAAATTTATTATCCAATTCTTTTTTTCAATTTTTAGATAGAAGACGTATTCTTTTTTATTTTCCTCGCAATATTTCTTAACTCTATATATGTAAATACTAGATTTAATTAAAAAACCAATATTTATCTAACTTGTCATTATAACTTAAGTATACATTTTTAAATAAAATTAATATTTCAGTAAATCTATAAAATATGGGTCTTGTTGAGCTGTATCCGGACCAAATCTGGATCTCAAAAATATATTCAAAATCAAGACCCAAAATGCAATCGAAGTTAAGATCTAACTCAAATTCGTTGGGTGCAAAATATGCATAACTCGGATTCTTAAATATGGATCTAGACCATCGGATCTGAGCCGGGATATTAGATCCACCGCAATGTTTAATATCGTGCTTGCTGTTAAGTGCAATTTAACGTTTTTTTTATAATATCTTCACCTTTATATTCGAAATGAACAATTGAAGTCAAACATCTTTAAGCTATAAGGAAATTGGTCGAAGTACTATATACAATTAACTGCAAAAGGCTTGGAAAACCCAACCTTAATTTTCGATATTTAAACATCAAAATCATGTAAGTATTGAAATTATTGAAATTAAGGAAAGGGAAAATACCTTTTCTTTGTCTCTGTTCTTATCTTTGCCTCTCTTTCGATCCAAGTTTCTGATTCAACCCTTTGTTTTTCAGCTTAACTTTGCTCTTCTCAACGTAATAGATGTGAATCTTTCAATCCAAAATAAAAGACAGAGATGTTGTAATTCCCCTAATTAATTTGATTTTGTAACTAAACTGAAGATGCAGGTCAATTTAATATGCAAAAGCAAACTATCCACATATTTATTGCGATATTAAATTATTTTAGTAGATGTAGTATGACCTTTTATTTTGTTCTTAAAGCATCTAAATCCTAATTTGATATTGGAAAATCCAGATGCCCAGAACTTGATTGAAAAACTCTGTTTCAGACTCGAATGGGAACGAGTGTTCGCTGAAATGCCTGAACTAATTAATAGGTAAGTCCTAATTTGGATTGGATTACAACATCAAAAATAAATTCCATATATAGACCTAAAATTCACGTGCGAAGTCCAAATACGACCCAAATCCATTAGATGTAAATCTGACCAGATCTTAAAACCACTGCCATATTAAACATGGAGCTTGCTATAAAGTGCAATTTAACATATTTTTTTATGAGAAATTGCTAATTAATCATAGTGGTTTACATTTTGCCATTGTATCATTCATCCTCATATTCGAAATGAATAATAAAGTCAAACTCTCTAAGCTATAACTGAAAAAGGTTTCAAAAACCCAACCTAATTTTCGACATTAAAACATCATAATAATGTGAGTATGTAAGAAAATTATTCAAATAGAGGAAAAGGATAATACCTTTTTTATCTCTTATATATCTTTGCCTCTGGATGGATCCAACTCTTTGATTCAACCCTTTCGTTTCCAGCTTATCTTTGTTCTTCTCAATTAATTAATGTAAAAGAAGATAGTAATTCGAAGGTAGATTGTGAATCTTTCAACCCAAAACAACTAACATGTTTATAAAGCTAGCTGCAAGCTACACTAATTAATAATGGTAAATTTATGAAAGTTAATTAATTTATTGGGTAGGTGGATAATATAATAAGACAAATATAATATAGGCCATGAGGAGGAGACTATAATGCAAGGCAGCCACTTGATACTATTATAAACGAGAAGTTATAATATTTTATTTGATACTTGTGTTTTGTATCTTCAAGTTCAGAAACAAAGAGAATCACGTGAATTGAATCTGAACCAAGAATGTACTTGAACATCTTGAGTCGCATTTGTAAACAAGCCCATATTTTAACTTTCACTTAGAGCCCTCTGATACGCTGGACCAACTGATGTGGATCAAAGAGCTTTTGCATTCTTGGACGAGCTCGATAGGCGCAAGAGCTTCTGAGACTTATATTGCTACGGTGCTTTGTCTTTTAATTCTAGCTTCCTTAATTATAATGTTTTTATTTCCTTGTGGACTTATTTGCAATTTCTTTAAGTTGTAAATTCTATTTAAACTCTTTGTGGAGATTTGGAGAGGGGGGGAAGAAAATAAACAGTCAATAAACTTTTGAGTTCTCTTTCGGCAACTTACGGTATACCTTTGTGTATCAACGTTCTTTGCTTTGTTCATTTCCAATCGAAATTACGTATTCGCTGCGCATCATCTGGTATCAGATTCAGGACGTTCAACAGATATGCCACCACGTAATCGAAACTACCGTGATGCTCCAGTGGATGATGTTCTGCGTCGTGACGAGCTTCTTCAATTACGTCGTCAGATCGAAGAACTTACTGCTCAGGTCGCCGCAATGAACACTAAACACAACACCCCCCCTGCTACAGATGTTGATTCCGATGGCGACGATGTCTGAAAGTGTATCTCAACTTACAAATGTGCGTTGTTGCAACACTTAACACAGCAGCAATGATTTCCTGCTGGATAACTCTCCAGTTATGTTGTGCAAACACTCACACAGCACACTCAAGTATGAAAGAAAGAATGGCACACCAGATATCTTTTGCGTGGGTTCAATAAGATAACCGACGCGAGTCTCACGACTAAAAATGTATTATGAAAAGAGTAAAACAGTAGTTTACAGATAGTAGACTCCCTCTAGCTATCCTATCAACTACCCTTATGAAAACTACAATCTCAATGAGATTAGAAATCAATACAAGTAAGACAACTTGTAATGCTAAGAGATATTAAGAGATCTCTGAAAAAGGTGTAGTCTTCCTCCATATGAATGCTCTGTATTTATAGAAGCCACCAGCTTCTTCTCCAAGGCAAGAAATAGGACGTGGAAGACTGGATAAGTGGAGGTAGTTGGAAGCTATAGTTGGCAGTTATTTGCCTGTGCTGTTGCGACATTCCCGGAACATGCGGGTTGACCAAGTCAGCTTCCAACAGATTCCTCCTCTTTCTCTAGTCAGCTTCAACTGACTTTCCTCAAAACGTGGCACTCCTTCTCCTCCTTCTTTTGAGCCACGTAAGAAGAAACAAAAACAATTTCATAGAGTTGGAATAACTCTAACAATCTCCCCCTTTGTTTTTGCTTTCTTCACAAAAACTTCTTTCATGCTGCTCCCATAAGATCTGCAACATTGTCCTTAGCAGTATCAAGTCTCCCCCTGAGTGAAAAACGTCTCCTCCTTACATTCTGAACTCCCCCTGCATATATGCACAACAACACACACCAAACATAGATAATCCAGGCTAATTCATCTATTCATCAATGTTTAAGAACAACATATATGTCCAAGATAGTCAGCCCTCCAATCCAAATAGTTAGCCCTCTCAATCCTCACAATCTGCTTCCTCATCATCATCTGCCTCCTCCTCCTCCGTATGTTCACTATGTGTTCCAGCAGCATTGCCAGCAACATCTTCTCCCCCTTTTTGGGAAGAAAGCTTTGCATGATTCACGTGGCTGCTGAGCAGGGTGCTATGTCACCATTCCACGACTCCAGCTCAGCATTCATGTGAAGAACACAAAAACACAAATGTTAGGTCAACACTTCAAATAACATCAAGACTTAAAAACCTAACAAACTCCCCCTATTTTTGTGCCTTCGTCACAAAACCTTTCTTATAGCTTCACGAGAGTGCTCCAAACTCCCCCTATGTTCATGCCTGCAAAAAAACTTCAGGAGCAGCAACAACATAGATAGAGACAGCATAGATAGAGACGGCATGAGACATCAGTTTAACATTTATACGAGCAAAGCTATAGACAATACCACACATCACACGCAACAACAGCCATGTCATTCCAACAATAAAGAGTCAGTGCTGCAGCAATATTATTCTCCCTTTTTGGGAAGATAGGCACGCTTGAAAAATCGGTGTTATGGCAGCAAGAGCTTTCAAAGGAGAAGCGGTAACGGCAGTTTGGAATTATCAAGGAGAGAGGTGTCAACCCACGTGAATTGGTTATAAAGTAGTGTATTGTGCTAACAACTTAGTGGCATGAATATAGTAACTGCACACACTAAATAATTCAACCACTAAAATATTTTGAATTTAGGAGGGAGAGGTCAGTTTTCGCAAAACAACAAACCACCACATAAATAAATAAAAAGAAGTTACCCGCTTTATCATTATCTCTTGACTGCAACTCTCATATTATCCCAACATCCTCACAACATCCACTTAACTTATCAGAAAATTTCATGCAAAGAAGTGCAGAATCACAAGAATTCAGAGATATTTTTAACATAGGGTGCATCGTCGTAGCGAGCGTCGTGCCCCTAGTCTCAACCTCCAAAAGCAGTCGCGATTACACCATTTTGTAAGGTAGCATCGTCGCAGCGAACGCCGTGCCCCCAAACTACTTTGGTGATTGCCACACTGTATAAATAAGTATATATATATAGGCACACAATGCTAAGTTTCTGCGGAGGAACGTGTTGAGATAATAACCTGAGTTCACAGGAGACGATGTTATAGCAGCACTGGGGTAACAAAAGACAGTTGCATCCTTAAAATGTTATCATATATGCTGATGCAACAAACAAACTCATACAGAGTTAAGCGAGAACACATAGACCAAGAGACTTTCGTAATTTGACGAACTTCTCATGATCCAAAGATTTTGTGAAAATATCTGCAATTTGATTTTCAGTTTTTACATATTCAAGCTTTAAGACCTCCTCCTCAACTAAATCCATAATAAAGTGGTGCCTAATATCAATGTGCTTGGTTCTAGAGTGCTGGACATGATTTTTGGATATGTTGATGGCACTGATGTTGTCGCAGTATATGACAAGGCTATTACTCTCAACTCCGTAGTCACTCAACATTTGTTTTAACCACAGCAATTGCGTGCAACAACTTGCTGCTGCAACATTGAACATGTTAGCAACGCGAGAAAACAGTGTTATGAAAACATCAAATATATCAGGGGGTTTTTCACGCAAGAAAAATGTCCAAGTGAACATAGAGAAAACATCATTATCGACACCATAGTCACTAGACCATACCAAACTCATACTAGTGTCTTTAGAAAATAATATCTCATGATCAATTGTTCTTGCAACATACCTGATAACACACTCAATTGCCTTAAGGTAGAACATCCTAGGTTTTACCTGATAGGCACTGGACATTAAATTTGGGCGTGTGAACATAAGACGACAAAAGCTCTCGATCATCGATCTGTAGAGTGTTGGGGCGACATCCTCTCCAACATCGTCTTTGATTAACTTTGGTAGTTTTCTTACTGCACTCACCTTAGTCAACCTGTCAAAGTTCATAAAGTCAGTATGTTCTGACCATTGGTGCCATAACAACGTATCATCACTTTGTGCCTTACTGCACTTTGGTTCATTTGCCATGTAACCGTTATCATTAAACCTTTGACCTTTCATGATACATGCATTATGTTCATCATACACCTCACATGCTTCTTTAGTAAATCTAACATGCAAATCATCATCACATAATTGACTTATACTAATGAGATTTGTCATGAGTCCTTGAACATGAAAAACATTTGGGAGAATGGGTAAACCTGGAACATTTAAATACCCTTTACCAACTATTTTACCTTTTGAGCCTCCTCCAAAAGACACATTTCCAACTTCATATGATTCATAGTTAGATAAAAATTCTTTGTTACCTGTCATGTGGCGGGAACAACCGCTGTCAAAGTACCATGAGCCCAAAGTACTTGTTCGCAAAGCAGTGTATACAACAAGACATTTCACTCTGTCTTTTCTAACCCAAATCTGTTTAGGAGCTTTGCTTACCTTTCTGTGTTGTGCAGATTGTTGGAAGGACATGTTAGCATCATTCAACCTTTTAAAGCAATAAGGTTTAATATGACCAGGAACAAGACAATAATGACATACGTATGTTCTACACTTCTTACCTTTACTTACCTGTGCCTTTTTTCTCTTGCTGGACTGTTTAGGAGGTGTTGGAGTCATTGTTGGCATCACATGGGTCTGACTGCTTGATCCAGCTTGATATCCAAGACCTTTGGTGCTGTTTTGTTGTTTGCCCAACAATTCCTCCAGTTTGTAAGTTCTTTTGAGTCATGAGTTTTCACTCAAGGCTGATTTTAGATCCCTAGCTTGCCTCTTCCATTTCTGGAGCAGCTCTTCATACAATTTTTGTAGCTCTTGGACCACCAGTCTGGTGTTGTCATCAAATTCATAGCAGTCCAGTTCTTCCAATATAAGCTCTTCATCTGTTGAGCAAACAAGTGCAGTAACATTTTCAGAACGTAAGCAAGAATTAATGTTATACCTATTACCACATAACATATGTGCATCCTCCTCTTCAATGTCGGACAGGGACTTCTTCCATGGGTCAAATCCTAAGGGATTGTCATTTTCGTCATCTTGGAGTGTCTCCATATGTAATACCCCGATAATTAAAAACCCGAATAAAAGAAAAATTTATGAATAAACGAGGGATTCGAGATCCGTTGAAAGTTTAAAGACTCGTATTAAAGAATAGAACTCCTAATGTGAGTTAAAAGTCATTTCAGAAATTTCTGAAATCGAGAAAGAAACCGAGAAAATTCGGTTTGACGTTTATCGTCATAATTTAAATTCGAGAACTCGTATCGAAGCAGCGTCTGTTTTACCATTCAATTATTTTACGATACGGAGATAGGGTGAAAGGTTAATAATTCCGACTTTCGGAAGAATGATGTATTTATCGAGAAATCACTATTCATCATTTTGAACGAGACGAGATAATTTTATTATCTTTTAAAGTTAAGTTCGGGATATTTTTCTAAGATAGCCATGATTTTTTTTGGAATTTTTCCGAGACTATTTTTGTATCGAGAAGTCGAGAACCCGGACTAATAATACGCGCTTAATGAAATATCTAGTTTTATTTTTTTTCTACCACCCATTATGGAACACATCACCACCTTTCTTCTTCATTCTTCTTGTGAGTTACATGAGAGAGAGAGAATTGAGGGAAGAGTGAACCTCCATTGGAGAGGAAGAAATCGAAAGTTGAAGTATCAAACGAGCTCCGATTCGTAAACCGTCTTCGGATTGTGAAAGGTATCGATCTAAGCTTCCTTTTTATGGTTTAAAATTTGAGATTTCCCCACCTCTTTTTCACCCCAAAATTCGACAGCCCTCTCTAAGTTATGGGTAGGAATCGTTCGATTTTTATCGAGTCTTGTTAATTATGTTCGTATGATGTTAGAGAACATAGAAATCGAATAAAATTTACAATCAAACCATGCTTTTGTTCTTGCCATTTT
The DNA here is from genome assembly GCA_026898415.1 of Leonotis leonurus. Lineage (NCBI taxonomy): Eukaryota > Viridiplantae > Streptophyta > Magnoliopsida > Lamiales > Lamiaceae > Leonotis > Leonotis leonurus. The sequence goes on along the minus strand of JAPKLX010000110.1, from coordinate 538,975 downwards.
CGGTTTTGGAGTGTTCTTGATGAAGTTGAAGTGTTCTTGATAGAAAAGGGTGTTTTAATTGTGTTATGAATCCATAAGAGCATGATAATCGAAAGTAGAGACGTGTTTGTTGACGAACGAATCGAAACGGGAAAAACAGGGCAGTTTTGTCCGATTTTTTTTTTTTTTTTATTTCGAATTTGAAGATGTTTTCTTCATGAAAGTTGTTCCTTTACGTGTCTATAACGTTCCTGTGAAATTTCAGAATTTTCGGAGTACGTTTGAGTGCCCAAAAGTGGAACGAACCTAGACTGCGCAGTTTTCAACGTTGTATTTCAAACGTGGCACAGGGGATTGATTCCCGAATTTTTATGAATTTTTCTGCAATTATTTTGAAACTATTTCCTAAATAAAAGTTGTTCCTTTAAATGTCTTGAACTTATATCTCGAAATTTATAATTTTTGAAGTAATTTTGAATGTTCAAAATCGAGTTTAACTCGGACTGCGCAGGTGGAAATGTTTGAAAAGTGGAAATGTTTGAAAAATGGAAATGTTGAAATGTTTGAAATGTTGATTCGTTGTTGTTGTTACGATTTGAGATTGAGTTGGGATAAGTTCGAGTGGAGGAACGGAGTCCTCACTCGAGAGAGAGAGTTGAATGGGGCAATGTTGATGTGGGTTAGTTGGTTTACTCGTTTTGATTAAACGAGGGATAAGTTGAATGAACGTAGAGGTCATGTCGATTTTTCGACCGTATTATGTTTCAAACCTCATAATTCCCTCCTTGTTAGTACTCTTTATAAGACGTACGTTATAACTAAATGAATTAGGGTTTTTCCAGAATCATTTAAGCCGAGACTTAAAGAGTCGAGGAACAGTATTGAAAACCCTAAAAGCCTAAGAGTTGAAAAGTTAATGAATTCGAGCTAGGAATAGAATAGAAGTTATTTCCTTTAAGACTCGAATCTTTTTATAAGTTGGCTCGTTACATGAAGGTCAAGCGAAAGGTCAGGACCGCAGTTCGAGAAAGAAGCAGTCGTCAGTCAAGACGATCCAAGTAGGCTTTCTTATACTAAAAGAAAATATGTGTGTTTATCCGCATTTATGTTATTTCTTTTCAAATAGCTTTTGAATTGAAATTGATATTTCAAGTATTGTCTTGACATGAATGTTTTATGTTTTATATGATACATATTTGCTATGATTATGAAATCAAATTTGGGTTCCAGTGGGTAAGCATCCCCACTTGAACTAGTGTACACAAGGACCGTGAGTCATCTTAGCGGGTTGGCCGGTCAGGGTGTCCGTGGAAGGTGGCCACCTTCCCGACACAAAGAAGAAGAAGTTACAGATATGGTAGATTACTAAAGAACTTAGATCGATCGAAATTTAAGATTTCACAAAAGGATTTTAGTGAACATAGGTTCTTTAGAGACAAAATCCCTATGTTTCACTTACAATGGCATGACAATTATATATGTATGTGTGCGATTTTGGCATGTGTCTACTGAGTACTTTTGTACTCAGCCCTGCATGTATTTATAAATGTGCAGGTTGAGACGTGATGATGGGAGATGCTATGGCGGGCTTGTCGGTCTTTTATTAAGTCTTGGGTGTCTACGTGTCTTCATACACGTAGACTTATGTCGATCCTTATTCCGCTGCAAGAGGTTCCATCAGTATGTTCTGGCGAAGGTGCCAATTATGTAAATTAACCCTTCGTCTAAACTGAACTCAGATATCGAAATATCTTTTGTTTCAGTCAAAGTTTTCAATGTTCCACGTTATCCTTTATTTATTTATATTTTAGTCGCGCTCCCGGACTCTGTCGGGAAGGGCGGAGGTCGGGGCGTGACACCATATACGTGGTATGAAGTGCTTTCACTTCGATTGTTGCTACGACAGCTTTCTCACTCTCCTCATCATCATCACTTGTTCGATCAAGATTGGAGAAAAATTCTGCCTCATCCTCACTCCATGACACCCAATAGGATTTTCCACGTTTCCTCAGCGTATTTGCACATTCCTTTGCGAAATGTCCAAATCCTTTACACTCCCTACATTGAACTTTGTCAAAGTCAAATGTCTCACGTTTAAATCCTTCACTGGAGAAAGATTTTCGCAAATTCCTCGGCTGATTTTCTTCTCTCCATTTGGGTGGTTCATCCTCGACCTTCTGGGACATAGATTCTCTTGATTTTGGGGTATACTGACCTTGGTTCATCTTTCTTATCATGGAGTTAAATTTGTGTGTGATTTGGGCAACACCATCTCCTTCTTTGATTTCTTCAAGCTCGATTTCATCCTCATATGTTACGTCCCTTATTTTGTTGATCCTACTTTCACTTGAAGATCCAACCATCAATGCTATGGCCTTCTTTTTGCTTGTTGGTGCTCTCTCCTCCAGAGTCATCTCGTATGTCTTTAGACTGTTCATGAGATCCATGAACTCTGTTGCAGCAACATTTTTAGACTCCATGAAAGCAGTCACCTTCATGTCAAACCTTGAAGGTAGCGTTCTCAATGCTTTGGACACAAGAACCTTATTACTTAAGGGGTCCCCAAGATCTTGACACTCATTTGCAATGTCAAGTATCCTCTTTGTGTAGCCGTTAATGTCCTCTTCCTCCTCCATTCGCATGTTTTCAAATTTGGAGGTAAGAACACGTAAGCGAGACTCCTTAATGCTGGTGTCGCCCTCACAATGCCTTTGAAGTATGTCCCAAGCATCTTTAGCACATGCAGAATTTTTGATGAGCTTAAAGATGTTGACATCAACACAAGCATAGATTGCGTTTATCGCTTTGTCATCAAAAGTAGCAGCATCATTTTGATCTCTCGTCCACTGCTCAGGTGGTGTTAGAGTAACATCGCCTTGAGCATCAGTGGTCTTGGGAGGAGACCAGCCTTTTTCAACGGACAGCCAGGCTCTTCTATCAATTGATTTGATGTGGGCCCGTATTCTGGTCTTCCAGTAGGAGTAATTTGATCCATCGAGAACAGGTGGTCTGCTCGTTCCAATGTTGTTAGGATCCATGTTGAAACAACAGTTGAGATACGGACTAGGACCTTACTCAGTTATGTCGAGTAGAGGCTCTGATACCACTTTAAAGTGTATCTCAACTTACAAATGTGCGTTGTTGCGACACTTAACACAGCAGCAATGATTTCCTGCTGGATAACTCTCCAGTTATGTTGTGCAAACACTCACACAGCACACTCAAGTATGAAAGAAAGAATGGCACACCAGATATCTTTTGCGTGGGTTCAATAAGATAACCCACGCGAGTCTCACGACTAAAAATGTATTATGAAAAGAGTAAAACAGTAGTTTACAGATAGTAGACTCCCTCTAGCTATCCTATCAACTACCCTTATGAAAACTACAATCTCAATGAGATTAGAAATCAATACAAGTAAGACAACTTGTAATGCTAAGAGATATTAAGAGATCTCTGAAAAAGGTGTAGTCTTCCTCCATATGAATGCTCTGTATTTATAGAAGCCACCAGCTTCTTCTCCAAGGCAAGAAATAGGACGTGGAAGACTGGATAAGTGGAGGTAGTTGGCAGTTATTTGCCTGTGCTGTTGCGACATTCCCGGAACATGCGGGTTGACCAAGTCAGCTTCCAACAGATTCCTCCTCTTTTTCTAGTCAGCTTCAACTGACTTTCCTCAAAAAGTGGCACTCCTTCTCCTCCTTCTTTTGAGCCACGTAAGAAGAAACAAAAACAATTTCATAGAGTTGGAATAACTCTAACAATGTCAATCCCTTCGCTGAACCGGAGGTCCCTGCTCCTCACCATCATGATCAACGTTGGGAAACCAGGCTGCGTGTCTATCTACCAGAATTTGCTAGTGATCTACAACCGATGATTTCATCGATTGGTTGTCTACTGTGGAAGAGATATTGGATTTCAAATCTGTGCCACCAAATTCCCGTGTGCCTCTCATTACGACTCGTCTAAGGGGCCGTGCTCAAGCTTGGTGGCAACAATTGAAAGGACTACGTTTGCGACAAGGTAAGCCTAAAATTCAGTCGTGTGAGAAATTTCGCAAACACATGAAGGCTGCCTTTCTTCCTTTCAATTATGACAGGGACCTATATCAGAGATTACAACATCTTCGTCAAGGAAAGAAAACTGTGGATGAATACACGGCATAATTTTATGCTCTCTTAGCAAGGAATGAATTAACTGAAACTCCGTCTCAACTCGTTTCACGTTACGTAGGTGGGCTTCGATTACCACTTCAAGATATCTTGAATATGTTTGATCCTTTTACGGTATCAGATGCCCATCAACGAGCTATTCAGGCTGAAAAACAATTGGCTCGTCAGTCGCCTCGGGGGCGCAATTCTCCTGCTCCAGCTGCTCCCCTACCTCGCCTTGTTGGTGGCGCTTCCAGTTCACTACCTCCTCAGATTCGTGCTGCTGGAGCACCTCCTCCAACACGATCTACTTCCACAACTCCTTTTCGTTGCTTTAATTGTGGCGAACTGGGTCATCGTATGTCAGAGTGCCGTCAGCCACTTAATCGTACTCTTACAGCTCTTGACCAATTCACCGGCGATGAGGAGGTCCCTCTTTCTGAATCTTTGGATGATGCTACTGAATTTGTGGATGGTGATACTGGGCCACTACTCATGCTACGACGTAGCTTTTTCACTCCTCGTGCTCCATCAGACGATTGGTTGCGCTAATCTGTTTTCCAATCCACTTGCACGATTGGAGGTAAAATTTGTTCATTTATAATTGATTCTGGTAGTTGTGAAAATGTAATTTCTGAAACTGCTGTTGACAAGTTGGGATTGCCTACCGAAGTTCATCCGAAACCATATAAACTTGCTTGGTTGAATCGGGATACTGATATTTTAGTTTCACGTCGTGCTCTAGTTACTATATCAGTTGGTCCTACGTATATTGATGACATTTACTGTGACGTGGTGCCTATGGATGCTTGCCACATTATTGGGGCGCCCTTGGCAGTTTGATCGTGCGATTTTTCATGATGGCCGCAATAATACCTACTCATTTCTCTTCCATGGCAAGAAAATTGTATTATTACCACGCCGGGAAAAGCAGTCGTCCCCTGTTGATAGTGGTGTGTCTCTTTTATCTTGTGTTCCTTTTGAGACAACTATGTTTGATATGAGTATTCTCTATTTATTAATTCCCGCAATTGGTGTAATTTCGCCCGAAACCCCATCGTCCGTGAAGCAATTGTTGACAGAATTTGCAGAGGTATTTCCAGCTGATCTCCCTGATGGTTTACCCCCTTTGCGGGATATCCAACATTGTATCGACTTAGTACCCGGGGCTGCTCTTCCAAATCGTCCCCATTACCGTATGAGTCCTGCTGAACACGAGGAGCTCCGTCGATAGGTGGAAGCTCTCCTTTCTAAGGGATATATTCGTGAGAGTTTAAGCCCCTGCGCAGTTCCAGCTCTTTTAACTCCAAAAAAGGATGGTTCGTGGCGGATGTGTGTGGATAGTCGAGCTATAAATAAAATCACCGTTCGTTATCGCTTCCCTATTCCACGCCTCGACGACCTTCTTGATCAATTGCATGGTGCTTCTTGTTTTTCAAAGCTTGATTTAAAGAGTGGTTACCATCAAATTCGTGTCCGTCCGGGAGATGAATGGAAAACTGCTTTTAAGACGAGGGAGGGGTTATTCGAGTGGCTCGTGATGCCCTTTGGACTGTCGAATGCTCCTAGCACATTTATGCGCACTATGAATCAGACACTACGACCGTTTATTAGTAAATTTGTAGTCGTGTATTTTGATGATATTCTGATTTTCAGTGCCACTATCACATCGCATTTATCACATTTGCGTGATGTTCTTGGAGTTTTAGTAAGGAGAAATTTTATGCAACTCTCCCAAAGTGTGTTTTCTGTGCTCCCTCAGTTCAGTTTCTCGGTTATGTGATTTCATCCAGTGGCCTAGCAGTTGATCATGCTAAAGTGGCGGCTATAGCTACTTGGCCGACTCCTCAGACTATTTCGGAGATCCAGAGCTTTCACGGGCTAGCCTCTTTTTACTGGCGTTTCATTCCACATTTTAGCGATATCATGGCTCCGCTGACTGATTGTTTACAAGGATCGAAATTCCTATGGACCCCAGAAGCAGCTGCTGCCTTTGACGAGATTAAGGCACGTTTGACTAGTGCCCCAATTTTGGTTCTTCCAGACTTTAATATTCCTTTCGAGTTACATTGTGATGCCTTGAAATTAGGCATTGGAGCTGTTCTCAGTCAAGGGGGCAGACCGGTAGCTTATTTTAGCGAGAAATTGAAGGGGTCTAAGTCCCGATTCAGTACATATGATGTTGAGTTATATGCCATTGTGCAAGCGGTGAAGCATTGGCGCCATTATCTTTTCCATCGAGAGTTTATTTTGTTCACGGATCATGATGCCTTGCGCCATATTGGGAATCAAGATAAAATTTCTGCACGTCATGCTTCTTGGCACTCGTATCTCCAACAATTTACATTTGTCATTAAGCACAAATCTGGTGTCACCAATCGTAAGAAAAGAAAATTCACCATGCTAGTAGTTGGGAGAGATTAAATATGTGTTGCATATCATGTCACATGTCATTATTGTATTAATTAATTCAAGGGATAATCACGCCTAAATACAAAAACTAACCACCATTTCTGATATTGCACATGAACTATAAAATCTGCTACACAATACACAAACTACTATTTTTTAGCTAATTAATACATCGGGCTACTTTTGGTCAAACTATTGCATACATGGACCCGAATAACACACTTGTATGTCCACATCAGCTTAACACGACGTCGTTCTGGCTTAATTAAAACCTCGTCGTTTTTTCCTTAAAACGACGTCATCTGATTCCATTTTCGAGACACACTTGTTGAAGAAAACGATGTCGTTTTACGTGAACATAAATGCAATAAAATGACATTGTTTTTCTTAAGAAAGAAACGACGTCGTTTAAATGGTATTTGGTGTATCGTGGGGCAGATTTTATAGTTCATGTGCAATACTAGAAATGATGGTTAATTTATGTATTTAGCGACAATTATCTCTTAATTCAATATGAGATATCATATAATTAGACAATAAGATATATACATATATATATATATATATATATCTCATTAGGTACATGACAACCGAAAATAATTGATCATAATAGAAATGTTGGTGACAAATATGAATAAAGTAATTCGCTAACTCAATGAAAAGACAGATAGTGGAAGGAAAAACAAAGAAACATACTAGTCCAAATGACAACTAACATAACATATGATCAAACGACATTCATTTTGACTTTCACATCTTTCTTACAACTTTATCTTTAATAGATAAAGGCATATCTACTAGGAGAGTTTTTAAATATGGACACTTCTTGATTTTATATTGTCTAAGCCCTGGCATTCCACCTTGTCCAACTTGCACATTTCTTAGATTCCACAACTCTTCTATGTGCATATAATTGAGATTCGGAAACCCGTCACATAAAATCACCATTTCTTTACCGGTGTACACATTCCGCAATTTGAGGGATGTTAGGTTGGGTAGCCTCTCTAATATCGGCATGGGGTCTTCAACAAGACAACTATCATACAACTTTAAGTACTCGATAGATTGAGGGAAGTTATCAACACTTGGTAAACTCAGAAGGAGTCCGCCCAGTTTGAGTGTATTGAGATGACATAGAACACGGAGCTCGTCCAAACATGGCAAGCTTTTGAACCAAAACTCTTTTAAGATTAGAGTCCTAAGCCCGCTTAACTTAGACAATGATGTAAAAAGAGAGCTTACATCCGAGTTTACATCAAGTTCTTTAATGCCCAGTATTCTGAGTCTGGTCATCATCTTCAATCCTGACAAGTCGTATGTCCAATTATCAACTGAGATGTAGGTTAACCTCATTAGATTCTTTAGCGCGTCTATCTTCAAAGGCCTTTGGTAAATGATATCAGACATATATATGCATTGAAGACTACACATTTTCCATATAATATCAGGCACATCTATCATATAGTTCTGAGCTATATCAACAACCTCGAGATTTATCAAATTAACACTCCAAGGAGTATGGAAGCTCTTGTAGATAATTGTTTCTCAATCCCAAATATTTTAATTCGATCAGCGTACCAATAGCTTCTGGTAAAACCTTGATCCCGTAGTCATCCAAATCAAGTATCCTAAGTTGTTCCAAAGTCTCCCAATAAGATGAACTATCATCGAAATAACCACCTCCATGGAAGAAGAGAGAAACAATATGTCTATGATCTTGATTCGTCGAGTAAGTGAACTCGTCTCTGGTATAACTACTAATAACACGATGACGAGGACATCTAGAGGGCCAATAATTTCCATTGTTCCTTAGGATCTCCAAACCTATTTCTTCCTCTGCTTTTTTGATGGACAGTGCGTGGAACAATGCATTGACGCGCCAACTTTTTTTTTTCCACCATAGTTTCAAGCACTTCAACTCAATAATGGATTCACGATAGTGTAACTCCTCTAAACATTCTTGAACCCTTCTTCTGTTGAGACCTTCATTTCCTGCTTGCAAAGTCTGTATCAACTTATCCGCTTTGATACTTGCATTTTCCTTGAAGAAACTAAAATGCAGAAAACAAGCCTTCATTGTTGGATTTAATCTCTCATAAGTCGGCTCCAGTAACTCCATAATTGGACCCAAATCAAATGATTCAAGAATTTCTTCCCATTCAGTGCCTGATTGTCTCCTTTCTACTGACTGCCTTCCAACCACTTTTATAGCTAAGGGCAGACCACCACATTTTCTCAACATACTTTTACCCTTTATCTGCAACTGCTTGGGGAATTTTTGCTCATTTGTGAGTAAATTATTGCTGGATATTGTTTTCAAAAATAATTTCCAGCTCTCATCAGAATCCAAATAACTCATCATATGATGAATATTATATGAGTTCTCGTGATATTGTTGTGCATCATCATTGCGCACTGCCAGTCTACATCCTTTAACTGCTTACATAAGAATGAGAGTACAAGAAAGGGCAGTGAGTGTGAATAAATAAAGTAGTGAATATGCTTCACTATACATTCTATGTATGTTATATTAAAAAAGAAAAATTAAAGACATGGTAAATAACATGTGTGAAAACTCAAGGGCCGATTTGATGCAGTCTATGTATAGTAATTGAATCTTCATATTTGTTTAGCGACACAAGTAAAAGAGATGACGATACCTTCGTTGGAAAGGCAATTGAAAATGGAATCAAAGCACATTTTATGGCGATTTGATGCAGCCATGTTTCGGTTTCTTCTACCTCTCTTGCTTAATTGGACCAACTGCATTCATTCGTATATATGTTCTCATTAGTTCCATTATCTAACACCCTAAATATCTTATATATAATATTAACTCTCTATAAAACTTTTGATGTGAAAAATCATTTAAAAAAACCAATTAAAATGTAGTAAGGTTCATATACGAAATAAATCATGTATGAGAAATGAAAATAAATCTAAATCCTCCATTCATCTAGAATCAATCGTTGAGATTGATTAAATTAAATTAAAATATTTTCCATTATTTTAGGAAGGTGGAAATTAATTTTTTGATGGAAGTTAATTTACCGATGAAATCATAACCGTTAATTTATTAAAATTGATGGATGAAATTTTTTCTCATTTCTCACGCAAGGATCCATTCCTGTACGATCCAAAAACAACATCTATCTATATATATATTAAAATTAATATTTCAATTAAAATTCAATTTGAATGACAATTTCGTAATTAATATTATATTATTGACTAATTATATAAAATATTAAATGATTAAATTATAAAGTTCTCATACATTTTTTACATAAGAAATTTATGAAAATAATTAATTTTCTTATCTTTCATAATACTCTTCTTTTTTACAAAATCTTTCAATTTTGACGAAAACTTAAATTAAACATATGCAATATGTATCTTGAATTAAAGATTTTGACGGAAATTTTGATTTTGTATATAATACGCAATAAGCAAGTTTAATATAAAATATTTGTGATAATTTAAAATAAGTTTAATATATACATTTATTGTATATATTTATTTTTATATATAATTTTGAAAATCTAAATCATTATGAATGTGTATTACAAAACAATTCCGTCCACAGAATCTTACTCATTTTATCATTTTTATAGTTATACAATTGTTCTAGTAATATTTTTATTTATTTATCATGCATAAGTGAAACCTCCACTCTATGAGGACAATCCAATTACTAAAATAATCAAGCACAATCAAGTGTTTAGTTTATTGGATTGGGTTCGAGATAGATTATTTGTCTTGCATGTAATCAAGCATTTCCTTAATTATTAATCAACCCAACTTTTATATGATTGTGCATGATTATTAATAAAGCCTCAATCACATAATTTATCAAACACTATAATCAATCAAATCAAACAAACAATTATATAATCCAAATAATTCCATCATCTGTTATTCTATCATCGACTAAACCAAACACCCCGTAACTATATACAAATCGTCTTGAAATTAATTGGGGCTACAAAATAAAAGCACAGGTTGGGTTATAAAAATATCATAATAATTACTTATGTTAACTTGAAATTTATTCAAATATAAGAAGAAATTAGTAAAGTACCTTTTGATGTCTCTCCTCAAACTTTCCGATTCAACTTCCAACCTTCCTTCCTAGGGATGAAATTATCCGCCCGATCCGAAACCGTATTCGATCGAGGTCTAATTTGGAATGAAAAATCAGTATCTAGTCAAATTCGGATTCGAATCCGAAAATTTGAATTTGGATCCGGGATTCGATTCGGATTACATAATATCCGCCCATATCCGAAATTTTCCGTATTTTGTCGTATATTATCCGCATAACAAATCTGGATATCTGAATTTTTTAAATATTTATTATTTATATTATATATATATATATATATGTAACAATCTGATTTTAATTTAGTTGCTAAATGTTATTTTAAAATTTAATTATGAATGTGTAGAATTATATATATCAACATAAGAAACTAAACCTTTATCCTTATTATAATAATGTGTGAGCATATTGTCACACATAATATTAGTATGTGTAGGTAAATGAATTAGACAATTTAAAGCTTTTTGTTACATTTAATATGTGTGGTTAAAATATTTTAGCAACTTTTAATTTTTGACATTAAATTATTTATTAAATAATTTTTATGATCTTATCTTTAAATTTGAGTTGCTTACGTGGCAAATTAATAGAATTTTTTACCCACACATAATTAATCACACATATCATGTGTAGATAATTAGTCACACATATGAAGAAAAAATGTGTAGATAATATAATTATACATTTTTTATTAATTTGTATTAGTTCTTCTATAAAATATTGTGTCAACAGTTTTTGTATGAAATATATTATCCGATTACATTTATTCGAATCCGACCCGGATCCGAACCATATCCGTCCCGTGTCCATATCCCAAATAATCTGAATTTATATCCGAATCCGGCTTTCCCGTATCCGAATCCGAATCCGAGAAATAAATATGGGTTAGGATACGGGACAAGCACTATCTGTCCGTATCCGATCCGTTTTCACCCCTATTCCTTCCCTTCTTTTTTTACCTTATTTATTTCTGCAGAGAGTGTGATTAATTTGAATGGTGGAGTGTGAGTAACATACTTGTGATATGTTGCAATCAATAACAAATTTGTAGCAGATTTAAATCTATAGAGTAGTAATTAAGGAAAGGGAAAATACCTTCTTTCTTCTTCTTTTTGTAATTTCTCTTCTTATCTTTGGATCCAAGTTTGATCTAAGAAGGTAGTGATTTGAAGGTAGATTGTGAATCTTTCAATGCAAAATAAAAGTGGAAGAGGTTTCAAAACTAAAATTTGTGTTTATAAAGCTAGCTTAGTAGCTTAGTTGGCTACGCTAATAATGGTCAATTTATGAAAGTTAATTAATTTATTTGATAGGCAGAGAATATAATAGGAGAAATAGATAATTACCTGTAAATACATAAACTAACCATCATTTTGGTATTGGACATGAACTTTAAAATCTGCCCACAATACATCAACTACTATTTCTTAGCTATTTAATACATCGGGCTAGATTTGGTCAAAATTTTACATACGTGGACCCAAAAAACACACGTGGACTTACACATTAGCTCAACACGTGGACATACATCAGGTCGTGTTAAGCTGATGTGTATGTCCACGTGTGTTATACGGGTCCATGTATGCAATATTTGACCAAATCTAGTCCGATGTACTCTTTCTGTCCCACTTCATAAGTCTCATTTTATATTCAATTGAATGTACTATTATAATCAAATGAGACTAATGAAATGAGACAGAGAGATTATTAAATTGCTAAAAATGGTAGTTGATGTATTGTGGAGCAGATTTTAAAGTTCTTGTGCAATATACCAAAAATAGTGGTTAGATTAGGTATTTATAGGGAATTATCGCTAAGACAAATATAATATTATAAGCCATGAAGGTTGAATTTCACAACTTTATAACAACTTTAACCTTTTTAGAAAAAGGCATATCATTTGGGAGAGTCTTTAGATATGGACACTTCTTGATTTTAAATTTGACAAGCCGCTGCATTCCACCTTCTCCAACTTGTACATTTCTCAGATTCCACAACTCTTCTATGCACATGTGTTCAAGCATTGGGAACCCGTCGCAAGATATCACCATTTCTTTACTGGTGTACGCATTTCGCAATTTGAGGGTTGTTAGATTAGGTAGCCTCTCTAGTATGGACATGGGGTCTTCAACAAGACAACTATCATACAACTTCAAGTACTCAACAGATGGAGGGAAGTTATCAACACTTGGTAACCTCAGAAGGAGTCCACCCAGTTTCAGTGTCTGTAGAAACCGTAGAACACGAAGCTCATCCAAACATGGCATGCTTTTGAACCGAAACCCTCTTAACGTTAGAGTCTCAAGCCTATGTAATTTAGATAATGATATAAAGAGCTCACTTACATCCGAGTTTGCATCAAGTTCTTCAATGCCCAATTTTTTGAGCCTGGTCATCATCATCAATTCCGACAAGTCGTATGTCCAATTATCAACTGAGATGTAGGTTAAGCTCCTTAGTTTCCTTAGTGTGCCTATCTTCAAAGGCGCTCTACAAATGATATCAGACATGTAAATGTGACGAAGGCTACACATTTTCCATATAATATTTGGCACCTCCATCAAATAGTTCTGAGCTATATCAAAAACCTCGAGGTTTATCAAGCACCCCAAGGAGTATGGAAGCTCTCGGGTATAATTGTTTCTCAGCCCCAAATATCTTAATTCTATCAGCGTATCAATAGCTTTTGGTAAAACCTTGATCCCGTAATCATCCACGTCAAGTATCCTAAGTTGTCCCAAAGTCTCCCAGTAAGATGTACTGTCATCGAAGTAGCCACCTCCATGGAAGAAGAGAGAAACAATATGCCTATGATCTTGATTTGTCGAGTAACTGAACTCGTCTCTGCTATAACTAATAATAACACGATGGTGAGGTCTCCGAGAGGGTCGACAATTTCCGTTGTTCCTTAGGACCTCCAAACCTATTTCTTCCTCTGCTTTTTTAATGGACAGAGCGTGGAATAATGGATTGATGCGCCAACTTTTGTATTTCCAACTTACTTCAATAATGGATTCACGATCTTGTAACTCATTTAAATAAAAATAAACCTTTCTTGTTTTGATAACTTCACTTCGAGCACGCAAAGTCTGTATCAACTTATTTGCCTTGATACTTGTATTTTCCTTGAAGAAACTGAAATGCAGAAAACAGAACTTCATTATTGGATTTAATCTCTGATAAGTTGGCTCTAGTAACTCCACAATTGGACCCAAATCAAATGATTCAATAATATCTTCCCATTCAGTCCCTGATTGTATCCTTTCTACTGACTGCCTTCCAATCACTTTTATAGCTAAGGGCAGACCACCACATTTTCTCAACATACTTTTACCCTTTCTCTGCAACTGCTTTGGAAACTTTTGTTCACTTGTGAGTTGATTATTGCAGGATATTGTTTTCAAAAATAATTCCCAGCTCTCATCAGAATCCAAATAACTCATATTATGTCTACAATATCTGCCATCATATCGTTGTGCATCGTCATTGCGCACCGTGATCAGCAGTCTACTTTCTCGATCTGCTTACATAAGAATGAGAATACAGGAAAGGTCACTCGGTGTGAATAAATAAAGCAGTTAATATGCTTCACTCGCCCAAGATCAAAACCAAGAATGAGATGAAAAGAGCTTTTTAGACAACTTCAAGCAAAAAGATGACGATACCTTCTCTGGAAAGCCAATAGAAAATGGACTCAAAGCACATTTGACGGCGAATGTCATCAAGAACTATGAAATATCTCTTTCCTCTAAGGTGTTGATGAAGCATCTCCGCAAGAGTTATGTTGTCCGCATCCTCGATTTTTTCTAATAACTCACCACTCTGTAGTTCCTCACTATCTACAACCTGTTGTAATAGTTCCATAAGTACTTGTTTATAGGTTAAGTCAGTGGAAGCACATACCCAAGCACGACACTCGAAATTATTGACGACGTCTTTGTGGTTGTATAATTGTCTAGCAAGAGTTGTCTTTCCACTTCCAACTATGCCTTTGATAATCAAAGTCGAGTTCCGTTTTTTCTCATTAAAAATCTCTTTGCCAAGCAGCAATTGGACTTGTTTCTCCAACCCCACCACATATTCCTCGTCGTCTCCTTCTCCAACATTCATGTTTTTCGATAATAATCTCTTGGAGGGCTCCTCCTCCTCTGGTCCATTAGCTCTCAACTTAAATAGGCGCGATTTCATCTCTCGAAGCCACCCCAGGAGTGGATCTATCTTTCTTTCAAAAGTGCTCATATCCCCAATATTGCACAATAAAAGGGTATCGTGAGCCATGTGGACCACGTCGCATATCAAATAATTTAGCGTCCTCTTCCTCCTGCTGCTCCACTGTCCTACTTTAATATCGTCTCTCAGAAAATCCAGAAGCATTCTCAGCTCACTCATTACCCCTTCCATTCCCTCATCGATTGATCGAATATAGAATTCTTTAGTCCCCCGACTGACCAACTTTGATTCTTCGATACTACTTAAGTAAAGTGGCATCTCAAGCCGCCAACTGGCCAACTTTTGTATCACTGATTCCAGGACAGCCTTTGCCTCCGACACAGCAGTGTTTCTGCTTCTTCTACCTCTCTTGCTTCCACAAACTGCATTATATTAAATCGTATCCTCTCATTAGTTCCTTCACATATTACTCCCTCTGTCTAGTTAGATTACACACACGTTGACCAAAAAGCTCTCACAGTTTTGGTCAAAGTGTGTCTAATCTAGCGAGACGGAGAGAGTATTATTTTTCATACGTAACCATATGATATTAATTTTCTTCAATTACATTATTATGATTTAAACATATATGCTTATATCAACGACGCCTTTGCTTATATCAACGAGGCCTTTGTGCTTGTATAGTTTTATAAATTGTATAGTTCTATGACTCAAAACATATTATAATGCTTCATATATAATTTGCACCGTTGACTCAAAGCATTAGTGTTCACAAAATGTTTTCAAATTTGCACCATTGGCACAAAATATATTATATTGATAATAATAATATTTGAAAACAAATGAATAATAGTTGATGAATAATATACCATAATTAAAGATAAATGAATCTTTATACGTAAATGATAAATCGTACTGAGTGTTTATAAATTGTAAGAAGTTTATAAATTTCAAGACACATTCATGCATAAAAATTACTCTCGGTCCCACTTCAATTGTCCCAAATTTTATTATAATAATACACACTATAAAATGGGACAATTGAAGTGGATCGATGGAGGGACTATAATGCTAATGCATTCGTTCATATGATGCATGACTTAGTTAATGCATTTGTAATAGGGATGTCCCCACATGAATAAACTAAGAACTATTAGTATCTATTGATTTTACTAAATCTACAGTGGAAATTTAAAATATTCAAATGTTAGTTTAATATAAAACATCTCAATTAATTTCATGTAACTGCCATATATATAGAGGGACAAATTGGGTTAATCAAAGTTACCACTGTCTAAATCACTTCCATTTCCGCATTCAATTCTTAGTGGAATTAATATAGAGTCCATCATTCACTTCTAGTTGATAATGTATTATGTTTTTCTTAATAGAAAGTAAGCAAATATTTAAGCATTTGTATGCAATAATTTTGTAGAAAATAAGCAATAAAGTCACTAGTGTTTATTAGTTAGCAATTCTGCGCAATAATATTAGCAATTAAAATTATCATCAAACTCTAGTGTAATTGTGTAAGCAATATAATACACTAAATTAAGCATGACATGCACCCTTGTAAGTATCATCAAACCTTGGGTATTGATACATCCTAATTAATTAGGATTAATATATAATTGACAATCTAGACCAAAAAATATTATATAATATGCTTGAATATACTAAAAGAAATTAAAAATAAATATCTAGCATCTATATCTTGAATTGCAATACATGAATATGTTTAATAACCAAATATGTAAATAAATGAGTGATTGTGATTGGTTCTCAGTTTACACATGTCAAAAAATTTGTATTTGAACATTCCTCTTTGTTAATATATATGAGAATACGGTTATAGGTTTGATACCCTACAGTTTTATTTTCTTTCTCTGGGCCTCTTTTCTCCTGTTCTTTCCATTGATTTACACAGATAAATTGGTGAAATTAAACTAATACATTTTACAAGCATGTCACAAAACTTTTGAGCACAATTATTAAGGAGAGTGTATAAAGTAATGTAAGAGTGATAAAGGTGGTAGGGTCCACACCTTTTTAAAGAGATGATTTTTACTATTATAGAAACGTGTCAAGATCAGTGGGACGTCCAAATAAGGGAATTGTGTCAAACTTACTGGGACGGAGGGAGTATATGTTTTCTACAACTCAAGATAAATAATATTGTATTAATTCAAAATTATTCGGGATAAGATATTAGAAAAGATAATTTAATTTAAAGTTATTCATCGAGATTTATTTTTATTTGATCTAATTCCTATTATACAGGGGCAGACTCCAAAAGTAACCATTTAATTTGATCGGTTCGTCTTGAGAGATTTTCAAAGCGATCTCTCTCAGTGACCAGATTGCTACAGATGGCAGGGAACAAACCACCTGTCGGAGATTGGTCGACGGCTTTCTCTGAATTACAGGAGCAGTTTGACCAACAAACTGTTACACAAAATCAGAAATATCAAGGGGGTTATGGATTCGATGGATAAAAGTCGAACAATCGTACGTGAAATTGCGGCACAAGGGCGAGCTGGAAACCCAAGAGGCCCAGGACAGCAGAGTAATCACATACCTATTGTTGAGCATCAGGGGAACAAATACAGACCCCACACTATGAAACTAGAGCTGCCCCGATTCGACGGAACAGATCCTCACGGATGGTCTTTCCGAATACAAGAATACTTTGACTTTCATGAAACACAGGACGCACAAAGATTGAGAATAGCGGCATTCAATATGGAGGGAAAAGCTTTTGACTGGTACCAATGGTTAAAAGCGAATCATAAATTAACAACTTGGGATGATTTTCTCCAACAAGTTAAGGAACGTTTTGGACCATCTCAATTTGAGGACTATACTGGAAAATTAGCCAAGCTGATGCAAAAGACTTCTGTGGCAGAATACCAAACAACATTTGAGTCACTGATGAATAAGGTTAGTGGGATTTCTGAACCTATTTTGCTTTCAATTTTTATTGCCGGACTGCGACGAGATATACAACGAGACTTAATGATATCAAGACCGACAAACTTGGCGGAAGCTTTTAATTTGGCTAGATTATTTGAATCGAGGAACGAAGATCGTCACACCGACTCTCGTCCAGCGGCGAGGTATTCATCACGGCCTGGGGTTACTTCATCTTTTCCTACAGTGGGTCAGCCTCTAATAGTGGGGGAACGGATAAATCATAGTTCAGCAGTGGGGCAGGTTCAACAGGCGGAGAAATCGGGCACTGTTATGCGTCGAATGACTCCAGCTATAATGCGTGAGAAACGAGCTCAAGGACTATGCTTTAATTGCTATCAGAAGTGGAGTGTGACACATCGTTGTGGAGGTAAAGTGATGTTACTAGTTGGCGAGGAGGAGGGAGAGGAAGGTGAAACAGACCAAGATCTACCCCTTGAGATTGAGGAGGTGATTAGCGGTGACATTTCAACATTGAATTCTCTATCTAGTGCTAATAATCCTCGATCCTTAAGAATGTGGGGTAAAGCTGAGAATACTCTGGTGCATATCTTAATTGACAGTGGAAGCACTCATAACTTTATATGTCCCACAGTTGCCGAGAAATTGGGGTGTAGTATTAAAGCAATCACTCCATTTCGTGTCTACATTGGTAATGGGGATTCAATGTCGTGCCAAGGATATTGTCCCATGGTACAACTAATTCTACAGGGGGCTATTTTTATGGTGGATCTGTATATATTAGCTATTCAAGGACCGGACGTCGTATTAGGAGTTCCGTGGCTCCAGGAACTTGGGCAAGTTATACATGATTATCGGCATATGTCGATGGAATTCAAATGGAAGAACAAGAAGGTTAAGCTTAAGGGAGATGAGAGCTTAGGGTCCAAACAAATAACTTTTAGTCAATTGCAGTGCATGATGGAGCGTGCAGAGGTGCAAGAGATGTATGATCTCACATGGCATACCAAAGAGGAAGATGAGGACAACCATAAAATGCGTCGAGAAGAAATGAATGTCAATGGGCTTCCAGAAGCTATTCAGAAAGTCCTAATCGAATTCCAAGCAGTTTTCGAGGTGGCCAAAGGTCTTCCCCCACGACGTCTATTTGATCACAAGATACATCTAATACCACAAAGTAAGCCGGTGAATGTTCGCCCATACAGATATCCATATTTTCAGAAAGGAGAGATTGAAAAGCTAGTAAAGGATATGATTGAGCAAGGAATCATTCGGCCGAGCCAAAGCGCTTTTTCGTCGCCTGTTCTATTGGTACGGAAGAAGGATGGGACTTACAGATTTTGCGTTGATTATAGAGCTCTAAATGCCACCACCATCAAAGACAAATTTCCAATTCCCACGATTGATGAGCTTTTTGACGAGTTGGGAGAGGCCAAGTATTTCACCAAGCTAGATCTTCGAGCGGGCTACCATCAAATCAGAGTCCACGACAAAGATATCCACAAGACGGCTTTTAGAACTCACGAAGGACATTATGAGTTTCTAGTTATGCCATTTGGGCTGACCAATGCTCCATCCACTTTTCAGGCAGTAATGAATTACACTTTATCGCCTTATTTGCGTAGATTTGTCGTGGTATTTTTTGATGATATTCTGATTTATAGTAAGTCAGAACAAGAACATGTTGGTCATTTACGCCAAATTCTGAAGTGTTTAATGGAGAATCACTTTTTAGTCAAACTCTCAAAATGTGCCTTCTGTCAAACTTCTATCGAATATTTAGGACACCTGGTGGATTCACAAGGAATTCACCCCGACCCCAAGAAAGTCTCGGTCATGACTAATTGGCCGACCCCCACAACGGTGAAACAGTTACGTGGGTTCCTAGGGCTCACCGGATATTACCGTCGATTTGTGGAAGGGTACGCAAGGATTGCAGCTCCACTAACTGATCTACTTCGGAAAGAATCGTTTCAGTGGAATGTTGCTGCCTCATCTGCATTTGAAGCATTAAAAATTGCAATGACCCAAGCTCCAGTTCTGAGACTTCCTAAATTTGAATTGCCTTTTGTTATCGAATCTGATGCTAGTAACACGGGCGTAGGAGCTGTCCTCATGCAAGAAGGAAGACCCATTGCTTTCTTCAGTAAGAAATTGGGCCAAAAAATGAGGAGTTCATCCACTTACAATAAGGAACTCTATGCTATAACAGAAGCTGTGCAGAAGTGGAGACAATATCTTTTGGGTCGCTCTTTTGTAATTAGAACTGATCAAAAGAGCATTAAAGAGTTGTTGCAACAAAGAATTCTTACACCGGACCAACAACATCATGTTCGCAAGCTATTGGGGTATGACTTTTCTTTTGAGTACAAAATGGGTAGTGCTAACAAGGTCGCCGATGCCTTGTCGCGAAAAGAGAGTGTTGATTTAACAAGTTCTGAATTGATGGTGTTAGTTGCATCCTTCCCAGTAACATCCTTTACTGAAGAGTTGAAAGAAGAGAACAAGAAGTTAAGTGACTTGATGCAGTTGCATGAGCGGTTTGCACGCAATGAACTATCTCCAGATTATGCAGTGCGTGATGGAATAATGTTCTATAAGAACCGATTCTACATTAGCCATAATTCTCCACTTCGAGAGCGTATTTTGCAAGCGTGTCATTCTTCTCCGATGGCAGGGCACGGAGGAGTGAAAAGGACATTGATGAGAGTTTGAACAAACTTTTATTGGCTGGGGCTTAGAAAGGAAGTTGAACGCTATGTAGCGAGGTGCATCACATGTTAGCAAATTAAAGTCTCAACGCAACCACCTGCTGGACTTATCCAGCCACTCCCGATTCCAAGCCAAGTCTGGGAAGAAATTACTATGGATTTTGTTACCGGATTGCCGAATTATCAAGGTAACACCGTTATTTTTGTAGTTGTTGATCGCTTGACGAAATATGCTCACTTTGCAACACTCCCTACTTAATTTACGGCCTCGAAGGTTGCTGGGGTGTTTGTTGAAACCATCGTGAAATTGCATGGATTTCCCAAAACTATTATTAGTGATCGTGATCCAATTTTCTTAAGTCATTTCTGGACCGAACTTTTTGCTCTAAGTGGAACTGAATTGCTACATAACACGGCTTATCATCCGCAAACGGATGGACAAACAGAGGTTGTCAATCGAGGATTAACACAATATCTGCGTGGTTTTGTTGCTGATCGACCAAAGTTGTGGGGAAGGTATTTATGTTGGGCAGAATACAGTTACAATACAAGCTTTCACAGTGGAATGCTCATGAGTCCTTACCAAGCACTCTATGGACGACTACCTCCGCCAATTCTTCCATATCAAAATGGTGCTACAAGTATTCATTCCTTGGAGGAGGAGTTACGAACCCGAGATGAGGTGTTACGAGAACTCAAAACGAACTTGTTACAAGCTCAGAACCGGATGAAACAACAAGCTAATCGAAAACGTCGAGATGTCGAGTTTAAGGTAGGAGATCTCGTGCTAGTCAAACTCCAACCTTATCGTCAAGTCTCTGTTGCTCGCCGAGGCTTTAATAAACTAGCCAAGAAATATTTTGGTCCCTTTGTTGTTGAAGAAAAGATTGGGGCTGTGGCGTATCGTCTAGCTCTTCCCGAAGGATCCAAGATTCATCCAGTTTTTCATGTGTCCTTACTACGAGCATTCCAAGGTTCGGTTTCTGACACTATTACTGAGCTGCCACCAGAGGACGTAGATGGTAAACAAGTCCTCCTACCTGCTGCAATAAGTGATACAAAGGTGGTGTTGCATCAAGGGAAGCCGAAGAATATGGTATTGGTTCGTTGGGAAGGCTTGCCACCTGAGGAGTCAACGTGGGAACATGCAGATGCAATCTCGTCCTTATTTCCGAATCTACACCTTGAGGACAAGGTAAGTTTTCCACCGGAAGGAAATGATACGACCAAAGTGCATGAACGAGTGAGGGAAGAGTCCATTGCAATAAGGAAACCAATTCGCATTCGGCAAGTTCCAGCTCGGCTACGAGATTAAGAAATTGAGATGATTTGTTCTATTTCCAAGTTTTATTATATTTCCTTATCAGTATATGTTTTTCTAGTTTAATAGGTTTCTTGATTGTGAACTATAAAACACCGTATGTTTTTGGCTTGGTATTTTTGAATAAGAATATTACTACTTTGCGGCTGCAATTATTGGAGTCTTCACGAGCTCAAATCCGTGAGATCGATTCGTCTTGAAGCAAGACGTATCACCATTCTCCAAACATAAAAGTAAAAAATAGCCACTTGTAAAAAAAAAAGTAAAAAATAGTCATTCTTACTCTAATACTCCGCCACAATTACATGACCCGCGATAATTACATGACTAAAATCAAGTCGTGGTCATGTAATTACGTGTGAGATTGTGGAAATGAAATTACACGAGTATGACTGCCACTTGATCAAATTTGTGTAATTACATGTGTGGTTGTGGGATGAAATTACATGAGCGATTGTCACTTGGTCATGTTCGTCTAATTACGTGTGGCTGTGGGATGAAATTACACGAGCACGACTATGTCACTTGGTCATGCTCGTGTAATTACATATATAATTATAAATATGAAATTACACGAGAAATAAATAACAAAATCACATTACAAGATCATTAGTCATGTAACCGTTCAATTTCGTGCAATTACGAAAATTTACATTTAATCAAGGTCATTAAGGTTAAATTAGTAAATTTACAGAAAAATGACTATAATTGACATGTTTTGTTTGATGTGAGTATTATTTACTAAATTGTTTGAGAAATGACTATTATGGTATATTAACCCATATATATATATATACTAGATTGTTGCCCGTCGAAATTCGACGAGATTAATATTTTATAAAAGTTTTTGACATCATTTTTATTATTATTATTTGTTATCATAGATACTACTTATTCATATACTAAATATATATAGTAAAAACTGTTAATTATGTTGATTTGCTAATGATAAAATTGCAATCATTCTAAAATTAATGAAAAAATAAAATTTCAATTTGATATATATATATATATATATATCATAAATATTAAATTTTCGTAAATTTGTGCTAACAACTTAATATTTTTTTTGAATATATTTGAATTTAATTATACACTCATATTCGTTCTAAAGTAAAGTAAAAATAATTTTGATACTCATTATTATTAGAGGTGTTCAAAAGAATCATAATCGGCAGTTCTATGAACCGAATTGTCAAAAATTATTAAAAATTTGAATCGAATATATATATATAGGAAGCAGTTTGGTATCGGTTTCAGATTCAAATGTTCTTAATCGTGAACCAATTGATTTCGTCTTACTCCCATATAATAATATGTGTTATAAATTCGATATATAAAATATATATAAATAAATATTACTGATGAAAATAAAATATATTTGAATATTCATAAAATCTAGCCAATTTATTTAAATTTTATGTATGTGTGTTCATGTCAAAATCGATAAATGTCTTGTTACACATCTTTATCCATTAATTACGCATACATGTTCAAGCCCGTATGAAAATAAATTCAGATTATATGAATTCATTTTTTTATATGTATATATACATTCACAATCTGATTAAAAATTAAATATATATACTCGTGTTTACTACAAACTAAATATATATAATTTTTATTGAGTGTGAAAATTTTATTTAAATTATTTATTTGTAATTACAATGCACACATTTTCTCACATGCTCATAATATTCAAATTATTTTTTGAAATGAAATACATAAACACATGATCAATTTTTCCATGTGATCATGTAAGTGGATATTTTTATCTCTTATTTTTAAATGTGTATTTTTTTTATCTTTTATTTATTAAGGTGATAAATTTTTTATCCCTAGATTATATTATATACTCCCTCATCTCACGAAAGTGATCCTCCTTTTTCCATAAAGCACACTTATTGAGAAAAGAAACATGACCACTTTCATGGGACGGATGGAGTATTAATTTTTTCAAATAACATGAACCATTTAATAAATTTAAAGTATAATAAATACATTAAAAATAGGGTATTGTGGGTAAAATGCTCACTTTTATAACGAAAAATGAAAAATATCCACTTTGTAAAAAATATATGAAAAATGTCCATTTTGATTGTAAATTACCTAAAATACCCTTAATTAAAATTATATTTGCATCTTATTTTGGAATGTAGTATTAATTAATTATTTTCTTATTTTTTGCAATTAAAAAAATACTTGGTATATGTTTAAAATTATACACATCCAATTTAATTAAATAAAAATTATACACACCCAACACCACACATACATATTATTAAATAAAAAAATGAGGAATATACACAAAAATAAAAATCAGGTCGTATTTAAAAGAAACCCGACGACCGGATTTTGTTTAAATACGACCGAATTTTCATTTTTGCATATATTCCTAACTTTTTTATATAAATAATACGTTAAAATCATGTACTAATTAAATCAAATTCAATTAAATCAAATATTAAATATAAAATTCAAAAAAAAAAATTATATATATATATATACCACAAAAAATACAACATGATTTCATACAAAATATATGTAACATGAATGTAGTGTGATTTAATAGTAAATTTAAGTGTATTTTTGAACTTTTGGATATTTTTCATATAAAAGTTACAAATATGACATTTTTCATGTTGAAGTTACACTATAAGGTAATTTTCATAAATAACCCTTTAAAATATCTACCCACTAATAGAAAAAGTTAGTATGTAGGTAATAATGAAGTGGAGTGTCAATATCTAATAATGATATACAACCAAAATTCATTAATTGATTGAAAAATCAAATAGGTATCAAAATATAATCATTAAATATTTTTAATAATAATGAAAATAAACTCAAATTATATAAACTTATTTATTTATATGCATATATATATATTCATAATCCGATTACAAATTAAATAGATATAAACTCGTTTTTTATTCAAAAATTATATATGAGAAAATTTGAAGTGATGTATTAATTTTGATATATTGTAAAGGTGAAGATAAAATTAAAAAAATTGTGTATGTTTAGGTGTCTAAATTTATGGCCTAATTGTGAAATTGAGAATAAAATGACATAAATTGAATTCAACACTTTCCCGAACAAAAAATACATAAGTTTATATATCTTTAATTATTATGATATACAATTAGGAATGTTAATTTTTTTATTAAATATTAAATAAAATACATGTAAAGCGTAATAATAAAAACATTTAAAACATATACCCACTAATTAATAACTTAATATGTTGGGTAATAATGAAGCTCAGTTTTATTATCTAATAAGGGTATACGGTCAAAATAAATTTTCATTATTTTTGAAATAATATATAATCTAATATAGAATATATAAATAAATAAGAATATTATATATTATTTTATATTTATATATTATTATTTTAATAAAAAATATGAATTTTCAATTTTTATTGTTTATCTTGAAAATTATATGGATCATTAGAATAATTAAAAATGTGTTATAATAGTCATATGTGATAAATTATAAATTATAATTATTTTTTGTTCAAATAATGTAAAATCTAGATATTTTCATACAATTATTAATTTTCATCAAATTTGAAAAGGTTGTAGATAATTTATATAAATTATTATTTAATTAATTATCAAAATATACATATCAAATTAATATATCACTTTATATATATATATATATTATATTTACGAAAATAATATAGAGTGGTATATAATAAAATATATAATATACATAGAAATAAAAATATAACATAAATATCATATACTACATGGAAATAAGAATATATGATTTTATATATGATTAATATAATTTTCTAATTCCAAAATTATGAGAATTTAGATAAATATGAATGAAGTGATTTGAGAGTGCCACATAGGATTAGAATTGTAATAGTATTAATAATAATATATATATTTTCATATATATATATATATAATAGTGATATATTAAAATAACATGAATTGAATTCAATACTTGCTCGAACAAAAAAATACATAAGTTTGGATATCTTTAATTAGTGTGACAAATAATTTGGAATGTTAATTTTTTCGTTTAAAAATAAAAGAAATACATATAAAGTATAATAATAAAATACATTTAAAATATCTATCTACTAATAGATAACTTAGTATGTGGGTAATAATGAAGTTAAATTTCATTATATAATAATGATATATGATGAAAAATCATCAATTTGATTGAATTATCAAATATACATCGAAATATACTCATCGACTATTTTTTTATATTAATGAAAATGATATTTTGATATAAAATAATATATAATTAATATAGGATATATATATATAAATAAAAATATTATACAATTTTTATATTTATATATTATTATTTTAATAAAAAAATACAACATTCAATTTTTATTATCTATATTTAAAAATATTATATGTGGTTTGTTCGAATAATAATATAATTAAAAGTATGTTATAATTATATGTAATAAATTATATATATTAAAAAAATATTTTCAAATAACGTGAGTTTTTAAATTATTTATATAATTTATTTTTATTAAATTTGAAAAACATATAATCTAATATAGAAATCTAGACATGGTTATATAATTTATTAATTTTCATTAGATTTTAAAAGATTGTATATAATCTATATAAATTATTATTAAATCAATTATCAAAATATAAATATCAAATTAATATATCACTATATATATATTATATTTATTAAAATAATATTTAAATATGGAATAGTATATAATATGATCTATAATATGCATACAAATAAATACATAACCTAAATAGCATATGCCTACATGGAAATAAGAATATATAATATTATATATATGATTAATATATAGATAAAATTCCCAAAATTTAGAAAAATAGGAAAAATTAAATGGGAGACTGGGAGGATTTCAAGAGTTGAGGTGGACAGCTTCACCCGAATTTGTATTATAGTATAGATTCATAACTTTTCGCTAAATAAAAACAATAATATCATGTGAATATTACTCAAATCTAAAGAGAACGAAAAAAAATACCTTTTTTGCGATTTGTACTTTTATTTGGGGGTCTGTATCGACTTTTTCCATATTTCATTCTCCTTTCTTCTTAAGATTATCTTCTCAACATCATCAAAACATAATCACACAAAAGAGGGGTGATCAAAAATCTTGATAATGAGCTTTTGATTTACAATAAAGATAAATAAATTGGTGGCTCATATATACTTTTTTGGTGGAACAAAATTTTTGAAGCAAAGATCTAAGAAACAAAATTTGGGTTATAAAAACATGATTTGAATTTGAAATTTATGTAAATATAAAAGGAAATTAGTGAAGTACCTTTGCATGCCTCTCCTCAAAAATTTCGATTCAATCTTCCCTTCTATCTTTGCCTTATTTCTGCAGATCAGAGTGTGATTTCAATGGTGGAGTGTGAAAACACTTGATCATAATAAACATATAGTGGAAGTGTGGAACAAGATTATAATATAGAAGTTGTGCCAACTATATGACAAATACTTTAATAGAAACCATGAGGAGGAGACGATAAATAATGCAGCCACTTGCTACTTTAGTAAACCATCAAACATATTTAATATCTCAAAATGGTAAGTCAACACTTTGTATTTATTGAGAAAAGACGGATGCATGTGGGATGAACGTGGAAACGTGTGAACACTGCTCTTCTATGAAACAATTAATTATAATAATAACAACTGTAGCTTCATCTGTGCATAACAAGAATTTTTAGAGGACGAAGAAGCACAAAGTATCGACTTACTCTTTGATTGTAATGATATAATTATAGTTCAAAATAAATGTAATTATTTGTTTATATTTTATTAAAATATAATTAAAGGAGGGCATAGTGGGTTTGCTCTTATCAACTCCTACATCATGTACATACTATTCACATCCTTAGTTTTATTTATTTATTTATTATTTTGGGATAATAGTTTGTAAATATATAAATTATCCACAAATTATGGTATTTTACATGAACTAAAAAATCTTCTATACAATACATAAACTACCTATTCTTCGTTTTTTTCAATATCGGACTTATTTTGGTCAAAATAGTGATGATATGGACCCGAATTAATGACGTGAAAGTCCACCAAAGTCTACCTAGTTGTTTTGTTTTAATGGAAAACGGCGTCTTTTAGGCTTAGGTGGACTTCCACGTCATTCATTCAGGCTCATGTCATCACTATTTTGACTAAAAAAAGTCTGATGTTGAAAAAAGCGAAGAATAGGTAGTTTATGTATTGTGGGGAAGATTTTTTAGTTCATGTAAAATACCATAATTTGTGGATAATTTATATATTTACAAACTATTATCCCAAAATAATAAATAAATAAATAAAACTAAGGATGTGAATAGTATGTACATGATGTAGGAGTTGATAAGAGCAAACCCACTATGCCCTCCTTTAATTATATTTTAATAAAATATAAACAAATAATTACATTTATTTTGAACTATAATTATATCATTACAATCAAAGAGTAAGTCGATACTTTGTGCTTCTTCGTCCAGCTCTAAAATTTCTTGTTATGAACAGATGAATCTACAGTTGTTATTATTATAATTAATTGTTTCATAGAAGAGCGGGGTTCACACGTTTCCACGTTCATCCCACATGCATCCGTCTTTTCTCAATAAATACAAATGTGTTAGACTTACCATTTTTAGATCAAACCCACTATGCCACCTACCCTCCTATGTTAAAAAAAGCGAACAATAAGTAGTTTATGTATTGTGGGAAAGAATTTTTAGTTCGTGTGTAATACAAGAATTTGTGAATAGTTTATGTATTTATAGGCCATTATCCCTATTATTATTTTTTTCCAATTAGCTGGCCACTTAATTTGTCTAAGTTCTCTAACACGTAAATAAAATTATATGTGCTGAATCAAATCCAAAATGGCAAGAGGGTGTTTGATGAAATTCATGACTCTTACTAGAATGGGCAGGAGATGTTTGATGAAATGCCTGAACCAATACAAGGTAGAGTGTGATTGATATCTTCTTACAACTGAAACTAGAATGGAAAGGAGATGTTTCACGGTCTGGGTCTGCTACACTATCTGCTAGCCCACAATATGCCTTGCAATCTGATCTGCTCTTGTTTAATGCAAGCAGCTCACTGCCCAAATATAGAGTAGGATTATAAAGTGCGAGATGTTATAGAGGAAGATGACATTTCTCTCGTGAAGGTACACACAAATGATAATCCGGCTGACATGTTGACTAAGGTGGTGACAGGGAGCAAGTTCCAGCATTGCTTGGAATTGCTCAATATTTGTCCGTGTTAATTGCCATGTGGGCATGGCCCTACGGGGCGGTGTTGGGGTGAGGTGGAGCCTTTGCCCGGTGATCGAACTATATGAGCTTGATCCCTGAACTGGGTATGTAGACAATCATGATGTAATGGTACAGCTTGTACGGGTGTTGTATTCATATGTGATGCTCGTGTTCATCTAACATTTGAGGTTTCATCAAATAATGTACCAGACGGAGAATTGTAGGATTAAGTGGGCCCAAAATATTATTAGGCCCAACTCTTAATCAGACCCACAACTTTATACTATTGGCCCATATCTCTCCCTTGTTTGTATTGCTGCATATATTTGGTAAATAAGAGTGCAGCGGCTGTTAGTAGAAAAATAGAGCAGAGAGCTTAGTATTGAAAGAAGAATACAGAGATCTAAAGTGCTGTTGTGAAGACCAAGAGAGAAAGGTTAGAGAATAGAATGTTGTGAGGGGTTGGTAAATAAGAGAGCGAGAGAGAGAGTGAGTGTACAAGAAAGATGATTTCTTTTCTTGGGTTAATCGGTGTGTTCCATTGACGAGCTTGTGATTTGTGGAAGACATCTTGTTACTCGTTCTAGTGGAAATCTTGTGGCTCCCGTGGATGTAGGCATTGCCGAACCACGTAAATTGCTTGTGCTCATCTTTATTGCTTTCGTTACTTGTCTTGACCATTACTTGTTGCTTGGAGGTTAAATCTAGGTTTAAATTTGATTATTACATATTTCTCTTTGGTGTTTTGCTCATGCGTGAAAATAAGTAGTATGAATATATGTTCTTTTACCTAACACATAGCTACACATTCAACATATGTGATCACACCACTAACATTTATATTTTTATTTATTTTGGAATTTTGTTTTTATAATTTATTTTTAATTCCTAATAGAATTGAGGTTTGTTTAGGTCTTTAAATATTATACTCCCTCCGTCTCATTTCATTAGTCTCATTTGATTATTTTAATACACTCAATTCAATATAAACTGGGACTAATGAAGTGGGATACATGTAGTATTTCATATGCTGAGAGACTGACATTATGTTTTGAGATTAATAAAAATTCTCTTTCTTTCTTTCCTACGAAACGTTCGTCTCATGCTGCTCATTACGTGTCAAATTCCTTTCAAACACTTCATCAAACACTTCCAATGCCAAAAATAAATCTTCTTCTCTTCTCGCATCCCTTTATCACTATAATCCTTTCAAACACATGAAAGAATCAATAATATGGTGATTCTTGAATAACTAAAATGGGGCTAAGGTTTTGGAAACATTAGTTTGGTCTTTTTCCTTTATATATAACTATCTAACTAGGGGTTTCAACATATGTTGGATTCTATTGCATTGTTTATGCAACATCTTTTTTCTTATCGAGAAAGAAAATATTTCTTTTATAGGTTAACAAATAGCTTACATTTAGAGATTGAGCCACAGTGAATTATAACCACTAACACGAGAAATTATAATGAATTATAAAATCCAACAAAAGCAGCAAAATTATAAATAGAAGAAAACTATAAGTTAACATATGAGTGATGATGATAGACCAAGAAGTGGATACATATCACCCGGCGAAATAAACAGCGATTTCTAACATCAGTGCATTAATACTTTTTGAATCAGCAAAATAAATTAACAGATATAAGTAAATGATTACAAAGTAGAAAACATTTCAGTTTTAGGAATTGAAGTGAATTCATGCACAGTTGTTCGAGCTAGCAAACATGTAGCTTTGCGTGGTAATCCTGTAAACATCAAGAATCGTTAAGAACTCAATAAGGTGACAATAAACCATATATATGTCTGCATGGTTAGTAAAATAATTAATTGGGACCACATATTTTGATCAAATCTAGTCTCGTGTATCAAAATAGCTAAAAAATGATAGTTATTAGTGTATTGTAGGGCAGATTTTGAAATTCATGTGCAATACAAGCTATAAATGGTGGTTATTTATAGCCAATTATCCCTTAATGATATATTAAATGTGACATTTTCTCGAACATGTTCCTACTGTGCATAATGCATGTCCAAGCTTGAGCTCTGCAAACCTTTCAAGATTGATCGTTGATGACGAGAGAAAATGGAGATCTCGACTTGGGCTTGCGTCTCTTAAGGATTAACTTTGAATTGTTGATCATTGTTGCAACTCTTTTTGTTGTAACCATCTTCACCTCCTCAAGATAATAATACATCGACCGTATCTCTTTCGGGAGGGTCTCAAGATAGGGACAATTTTTGATTTCTAAATGATTTAGATACTTCATTGAACCTGTTCTAAATTTCAAACTTTTGAGATTCCACATCTCATCGATATACAAGATGTTAAGCGTAGAATAGCTTTCAACAAAAAATGTAAAAGAAAACATGCTAGAAAGTACTCCGAAGCTGATTTGGAGATTATACCTTAGATGGCGAATGCTGCTGTAGCGATGTACCAAACAGGACCTTCAAATAATGAACCTGAAACAGAAAAGACCGGAGGAGTGTTCGGAGTTCCTCCGGGAAGGGGCTCCGACGCTCAAGTCAAATTATGGATCAGTGCGAAAAAGAGTTGTTCTTGGAGGAGAATGAAAAAATGGAAGTGAGAGTACATTCTGTTTACCTCAAAGAAACTGAATCGTATATATATTAATAGAACGTGAAAGATGAGGATAAAAGAGTAATTCCATCCTGATAACAACCTCAACAAGAATTAGGAAACCTCTCCAATAGGGGAGAGCCACGTGTTTAGTGGTCCTTCTTTACTGACAAATCATCTGTAAATAAAGTGTAAGGAAAACTGCACTTGTCAGAGAGATCCTGCAATATGTCGGGTTGCTAAAATCTCATGACTTCAGTGTTATCATCAGACCTCTGGAGCTTATCGTCTATCGTTGTTCTGATCAGACCCTCGCAATATGTAAGAGCTAATAAGATAGAGAGTTTAATCCTATTGCAGCATTCCAATGATCAGAGCTAATTCAGAGTCTGCTTCATTCAGACCCTGGCACCGGGTCTGATACCCTAGAGGTGCCATCCTCCGTTCAGAACCGTTATAGAATCCAAAACCCCTTTAAAAGGTCTGCATCTCCAGAGCAGTTAAGCTCTGTCCTGAATCCTACTAAAATATTATTAAAAGTGTACAATATATTCCAATATTCTTTGCCGTAAATTATTCTAGCCATTAGTAAGATCTATTTGGGATCATGCTGATATTATCCCTATCCGCTTCTCCCCCCGAAAAAATCTCAAAAACAAAAACTTTGAGATATAGAATTTCTATAAAAAGAAATTGTTCCTTGTCTAGCTCTGCTATTCCTGTACCTTAATAATGATGTATTTGTAATTTAATTATCTTGCTTAGCTGTCCACAGTGAAACTTTACCGATTTGAGCCTACTTTACTTTTCCTGGTGACAGTCGCTTTTCTGACACACCATGGGATAGTCAATCGTCGGATAACTCGACCCTTAGATCGCAACACGTGTAAAGTATCGAACCGTTCATTTGCTGACCCTCGAGTTTCTACTTTTTCCCCCGCTTTTCTTAACATATAAACCTCTTCTTTTCCATTTGTTTTCATCCCTTACCATAAAATTTTCTTCGATTCGGTTGAGTATTTCACAGCTTCTTTCAATTGAAGATACATTCCTTCGTCTCGAGTTTTTGCGATTTCCACCTCCTACAGTTTCAGGTACTATCTCTTTACTATCTTTTAGTAATGCCTGCCCCCGACCTTGATCAATTTCCTCCCTCCTCTGCAACCGAGAGTACTCTTCGCTCTCTAAACCGCCTCCTAGGGCCAACGTCTGGATTTCGGGTTCGTCTCCCTAGCAAAACTGAGCGTCCTAATAATATATCTTCTCCATCCACTGTAATTTGGCGAAAACAATTTGAGGCCGGACTTCGACTTCCTGTTCCTGATTTCTTTTGCGACATTTTTACTCGTTATGGTATCCCCTTCAATCAGCTCAACCCAATGTCCATACGTAAAGCTGTCTTTTTTCATGTTTTCCTTTCCATGTATAATTTCGAGAATACCTCTGAACTCTTCTTCCTTCTTCACCGGGTGGTTAAGAGTATTCCTTTCTTGTATTTTTCGCCGGCAACACACTTTGAACTTTACGGGAAGTACCAGAGTGTCGACAAATTTTGGTATTCCGAATATTATGTTGTTACACCTCCCTCTTCTGGGTGGGGTTTCCCCCAATTTCCCCTCTTGCTTAATCTTAAAAAACAAGTGATTCGTTCGGGTGGTTCTGGTCTCCCTACAGAGGTAGCTTCCCAATTGGACAAAATCATTGAAACTTCGTATCGCCATTCTCTCATTGCTCATTTCACAGAGGACCCTGACGTCCTATCGTTCTTTGATCTTTCTCCTGGTCGGCCATGGCGACCCTCTATGGGTATATCCTCTAGCTTAAAGGATTCCTGGAGCTTCATTTAAGCATTTTTATCCTTGTCATTGACTCTTTTTAGTTCCGGTTTTTATTTCTATCCGCAGGTATGTCTTGGGCGTCAAAGTTGAACGAGATTGCTGCTGCAGAGACAGCCCGATTTTTAGCCGAACGTCGTGCCCAAAAAGTTGCCGATATTTCCTCTGGTGTAGGCGGCTCTGGAAGTAGGCAAGCGGTTTCTCTCTCTCCCGAGCGTCCCTCTTATGTGCCCATTATTGCCCCTGCGGCAGCTGTAACTCCTACATCCATTTCTGTTCTGGACGTATCTCCTGCCATTCGTCCTGCAGACTCGAGTCATCCTGCGACGGAGGCATTTCCTGGTGAAGGTTTGTTATTCTTTCTTCTCTTGTTATATATGATTTAGACTTTATTTTGAAAAATAAGCGCATTGAATCTTTACTCTCTCCTCTCTGGCTAGAAACGATTTCCGCAAAGTTCGCAGCAGACCTGCGGGAAGTCTCAGAAATACCGCCTTCTGCTCCTGCTAATGTTATCTCCAGCCCCAAGCTTCCTCCAAAACGTACACATTCTGGACCTGGTCCGACGGAAGGCCTCTTACCCAAAAAACCACGAGGTAAACTCATGAGGGGTTCGTCTGAGTGCCCTTCCGGACCAGTAAGGATCTCTACATCACGTGATTCATCCCCTGCTTCGAGCTCCAGTCGAGGTGACACAGTTCAAGCCATAGAGAAAATTCCCGAGGTAGACAAGGTTCAGGTTGGAAATGCCTCCCGGATCTTGAACATACCCTATCCCTCCCCTTCTACCTCGAATGCTAAACCGGTTGCGAGCTTCAGAGGCTCTTGTTTGAAAATGCAAGGCAGTGAAGCAGCTAATTTCTTAAACAGCTGTCCCAGGGAAGAGGATTGGGCCTTCACCCTGAATCTCTCTAGTCACGAGTTGGACAAAAGAGCAGCAAGCTATGAGCTAGCGGTAAATATCCATTCTCCTATTAGCTCTTGCGTTATGTTTGTTTTTTGCTTTGTGAATAACAAGTTCTTATTCTCCCTATAGGCTCGTGCTTGTCGCACTACTCTGACGAGCCGGGCCATGTATCATGAGAAGATCCGGGCCGAGTTGCAAGAAGTCAGAAAAGAGAAAGAAATGTGGCGTGCAAAGATTGACAGCTGTGAGACCCTTCAAAAGCGCCTTCAAGAGCTGTCAGAGCTTCATGAAGAGGTTGAAAAACAGAGGGATATTTTGATTGTGGACAAGCAGGAATTGGTCGAGAAGATGGCTCAAATGCAGAAGAAGTTTGACGAGCGAATTGGTGAGAAGATGACCCAGATTGAACAGCTTCATAAGAAAGCCGCCCATGATCACAGTACATATTTGCAGAACCTGGGCTCCGCCTCCGCCGAGTCTCTTCGCAGAGGGTGTGAGATGGGAGAGAAAAAAGGCGCCAGGCTCTGCCATTCCCAGGTTCTGCTGAGCCCATCGGGTCAGCGTTTGTTCGACCATTTGGTCAAAAATCTCCCCGAGGCATTTCTACACTCGCACCAATTCCGTGAGAGGATGTTGGTGCCTCTGTCAACTTGGACCAGCCGGTCCATAGCCGAGATTTGTGACCAGCTCGGGGTGACCGATCGCGCGGAAGAGGTGGACGTTGGAAAAGTCGTTGAGAGATTGATTGCCGAGACTCCAACTTTGGAAATCTGCCCTGAGCACGGCGAAGATTTCCCGTGGTGGTTGGAAAGCTTGAAGCAAGCCTCGGATGAATTTCTTAAGATAATACCCGTCTCCGAGTCAGAAGGTGTTGGCTGGGGCGATATTGTCTATCCTACCGTGCCCCGCGATCAACGGAAGTTGGTCAAGCTATCCTCCCTACTGAAAGCGGTAGATATATCAATCACTTCTTGTTAATTTCCTCTCATGATTTCTCTAAACTTTTACATATGTTAATCTTTGCAGAATTCTTCTGACAAGGTAACTGATGCCTCTGAAACCTCCCAGCCTTTAGAGTCTGCACCAAGAAAACTCTCTGACCTTTCTGGACCAAGAGTTGAAACTTCTGGAGCATCCTCAGAGCCCGCTGGTCTCGCTGACATTACACCAAAGTTTCTTTCTTCAGAACCGACCACGAGTAGCCCCCCGATCGATCCTGTTGTTTCCTCCCCTTCCAAAGATCTTTGTCCTAATGAAATGACAAATCTTCCTTCCACAAATCTTGATCTGAAATGATTGTGCCTTTCGATGTGATTTTCGAGATGTCTTGACTGCTTTTATACGCTTCTTCAGACTTTATTATTTAATGCTCCATTTCACTTGGAATTGACTTGTCCTTTTATTGGAAATGTAATCTCTGTGTTGCTTTTTAGCTTTCTGTTTGAATTTTTGTTCTATATTGAATGTTAGAATCTTTTGTCCAGATTTTTTCCTGCCTCCTGTGCAATTGGGTCAGCTTTTCATTACTCTATGTCTTATCAACCGTACTTTCCAGCTTCGTCTCATTGATTGCATACATCACATCGCACTTACTCCCTCCTCTTTCTACCTTCTTAAATTAGCCTCTTTTTATATCATTCTCCTCCCTGGTTTTCTTATTCTTGACCCTTCTTGCTAAAATGTCTTCCTCAACCGAAGTCCTTAAGCGTATGGCTCGCAATAAATTACTAAAAACCATGATCCCCGAAAACGAGCGTGATACGGAACTAGAATTACGGAGATCAGACATAATCTCACTCGAGGGGCAAGTTGAACAATATGAGAAATTTCTACAGGCATCAGAGCGTCGCCTGAAGGATCAGGCTATCATCATCCGAAATCTTGAAAGAGATCTGGAGACTGAGCACCAAAAACACGCAGATGCCTTGCACACGGTTGCTGCTGACGCTTTTGATCGAGGTTTGACCTCCGAAAGGGTCTTTCAGAGTAGGCGAGCTTTCTCCCGAGGAGAGAAAGTGGGTGCCCGCCTGTGTCGTGACAATATACTTCTTTGCCCAGCTGGCCAAAACCTACTCCATCGCCTCGTCGTTGATCTGCCAGAGGCGTATATCCACTCGCAAGCCTTTCGTGAGCGAATTGCTGTGTATCTGGCCAACTGGGTTGTAGAGGCCATACTAGAAACCTGCGAGCAGTTGGGCTTGACTAACCGCTGGCGAGAAGTCGATGGAGGCAAAGTGCTCACTCGGATCCTGGATCACTTTCCAGGGGTGGAGGTTGATCATCCTCCCGGGGGCGACCATCAATGGTTCCTGACGTCTCTGAAGAGGGGTGCGGAGGAGTTCATTACCGCTCCCGGATCTTACAGCAGCGACGAGAACTATTATGGCCGCCCTTTCCTGCAGGTGCTACCTGATAACCCCGACGACGTCGCTCGGCTAGGGACTTTGCTGAGTGGTGTAAGTTTCTAACTCTTTTCGCCTCAGTTATTTTGTATTTATTTTTATGTTTATTGCGTATATATGTCCAATGGGTCTGAATGATAACTTTCCCCCATCTCTTTTTATTTTGTTATTCTTTCCTTAGAGCCGACGCATTATACGAAGCAACGCCGAAGCTTCCGGCTCGGGGAGCGGGAGAAGAGGCCGCGACCAGGATTGAAGGTTTCTGTTTTATAAACAATCATCCTATCATGACAATTTTTATTCTGTTTTTAATGTGTAAAAACTATTTTACTTTTTCTGTTGGGTTGAATGTTTGGACCTTATGTCTGTGTATTTTATCTGTGTAATGGCTCTTTCCATTTTGCCTTCTGCCGTAATATATTTACAATTTAATTTTTCTGCTACTTGGAATTTGAGCGACAATTACAAATGTAGAACGATAATAGACATAAGCTCGGATAAGGGATAATATCCCTTGGAAGTTTGTCTTTTAGATGAGATACTCTACACTTCCTTTTACATTTTCAAAAGCAGACCTTATCAAGCATAAAACCTTTTTAAGGAAGATATGTTCCAAGGCCTGGGTAATTCTTTCCCTTCATGTGTCATCAGTCGGTAAGCTCCTCCTTTAAGCACTTCCTTTACCACAAAAGGTCCTTCCCAATTCTGTTCTAGCTTGCCAACCGGCTTCATGGCATCTGCCCTTCTTAAAACCAGATCGCCTTTTGCAAACTCCCTCCTGCAAACCTTTTTGTTGTAAATCCTCTCTATCTGCTTCTTATAGAGGTCTGTCCGTAGATGAGCCCTGCTCCTTCTTTCCTCGATCAGATCCAATTCTTCTCTTATTTTTCCCTGATTCTCTAATTCTTGATAGTTCAGAATTCTAGGAGCGTCCATTCCCACCTCGGCTGGGACCACAGCAGCCGTGCCATATACTAGGTTAAATGGAGCCTCACCTGTGGCTGTCCTAGGACTGGTCCGGTATGACCAAAGAACAGAGTCCAATTCCTCAACCCATTTACCTCTTGCTCCTTCTAATCTGGTTTTGATTCCTTCAAGAAGGGTTCTGTTCGTTAC
This sequence comes from Leonotis leonurus, assembly GCA_026898415.1. NCBI lineage: Eukaryota > Viridiplantae > Streptophyta > Magnoliopsida > Lamiales > Lamiaceae > Leonotis > Leonotis leonurus. The sequence continues at coordinate 501,070 of JAPKLX010000110.1, read as the reverse complement.
CTCCACTTGACCATTGGCCTGAGGGTGTGCGACAGACACGAACCTTTGCTCTATTTTCATCTCCTCACACCAACCTTTTATCATGAAACCCGTAAACTGGGCTCCGTTGTCAGAGATTAGGATCCTTGGAATGCCAAATCGACAACAAATGTTCTTCCAAATGAAACGTTGTATTGCTTTTTCATCTATTTTAGCTACTGCTTCCGCCTCCACCCACTTTGTGAAGTAGTCCACAGCCACAATCATAAAGACTCTCCCTCCTGAGGCTACTGGGAACTTCCCCACTATATCGATTCCCCATTTATCAAACGGGCAAGGGGAAATCATACTTCCAAGCTCTTCTGCCGGTATGTGAATGAGCCTTCCATGCTTCTGACACTTCTCGCATTTCTTCACCCTCTCTTTTGCATCGGCCTCTAATGTTGGCCAGAAGAAACCAGCTCTTAGAGCTTTTCGGATTAAATCCCTATATCCGGTATGGCTTCCCGCGCACCCTTCATGAATCTCTCTCAATATATATTCTCCCTCTTGATCTGACACGCACCTAAGTAATGGGTGTGTAAACGACCTTTTATAAAGATAGTCCCCAATCAAACAGAAACGTGCCAAAGCTGCCTTCCCAGGGATGTCTTTAATATCCGCCCTTTCACCAAAACGTAAATACCTTACTATTGGTATGCGCCAATCCACCTCGCTTGCTACCGTTGATATTTCCAGAGCTAAAGTCCTCTGCTCGGCAGAGAGTAGAATTATCTCTCCATGCCAAACATGGTCTGTCGTACTGGCTATTCGAGCCAAACGATCCGCCTCTGTGTTCTCTTCTCTAGGTATTTGTCGAATTTCAAATTTTACAAAGTGCCTAAACAAACCCTCGATCTGATTCCCATACCAGATCATTCTCTCCTCCTTCCGTTCATACGCGCCGCTGATTTGCTGAGCCACCAACTGAGAATCTGAGTAGGCTATTACTTGCTGTGCTGACAACTCCTTTAAAATCCTTATGGCTCTAATCAGAGCCTCATATTCCGCCTCATTATTAGTTACCTTAAATAGTAACTTTATAGCAAAACGCAATTGTTCTTTTTCTGGAGTTACTATGAATATACCTACCCCGGCTCCTTCCTTGGTAACCGAACCGTCGACGTAAACTGACCAATCCTCTTCTTTCTCGGCTCTGGTTGTTTCTTGGATAAAATCAGCTAAAGCTTGGGCCTTGATGGTTGTTCTTCCTTCGAAGTCTATGTCTTATTCACTGAGCTCCACCGCCCATTTAACCATTCTTCCCGACAAATCGGGTCTCCCCAGAATTTGTCGAAACGGGAGGTTAGTTCTCACGATCACACGGTGCGATAAAAAATAGGGTCTAAGCCTCCTTGCGGCCACCATGACGGCCAGAGCCGCCTTTTCTGTGTCTGAGTATCTCTGCTCTGGTCCTTGTATCATCTTACTTACATAGTAAATGGGCTTCTGCTGACCCTCACTTTCCCTCAGCAGAACTGAACTAACAGAGGCCTCCCCTACGGCAAAATAAAGGAAAAGTTCCTCTCCCGGCTCTGGTTTTGTAAGCAGTGGCAACTTGATTAGATGTGTTTTTAGTTCCTCAAAAGCCTCTTGACATTCCTGGGACCATTGGAATCCCTTTCCTTTGCGTAAAATCTTGAAGAAAGGAAGGCTCCGGTCTGCAGATTTGGCAATAAATCTACCCAGAGCTGCAATTCTCCCGTTCAATCTTTGAATCTCTTTCATGGTTCTGGGAGCCGTCATGTCCAAAATTGCCTGCACTTTAGCTTGGTTGACCTCAATTCCGTTGGGGGTGACCATATACCCCAAAAAGTTTCCTGACTTTACCCCGAATGCACATTTGGCGGGATTAAGTTTAAGGCCATATTTCCTCGCCACTGAGAAGACCTCCTCTAAATCTGACGCATGCGCTTTCTCTTCTATACTTTTTACCAGCATGTCGTCCACGTAAACCTGCATATTTCTGCCGATCTGGTTTTGGAAGACCAAGTCCATCATCCTTTGATACGTGGCTCCAGCGTTTTTCAATCCGAATGGCATGCTAGTATATCCAAACACTCCAGCGCAAACCCCAAAAGCACATTTGGGTACATCGCTGGGATTCATTTTGATTTGATAATATCCTTGGTATGCATCCATCATTGACAAAAGTTGACATCCCGAGGTCGAGTCTACAAGCTGGTCAATCCTGGGAAGAGGATAATGATCCTTTGGGCATGCTTTATTGAAATCCCTAAAATCATTGCACATCCTCCATTTCCCGTTACTTTTTTTAACCATCACTGCATTAGATAACCAGATAGGGAATTGCACTTGGCGTATATGCCCCGCTTCCAGTAATCTTTTCACCTCCTCTCTGATAGCCTCGTCCTTCTCTGGACCAAATTGCCTGAGTTTTTGTTTTACTGGCTTTACAGAGGGATCCACGTTTAGACAATGCAGGGCTATCTTCTCGTCCACCCCAGTGAGGTCTGACGATTTGAATGCGAAAATATCTGCATTTTTCCTCAGACATTTCACCACTGCCTCACTTTCTGCCTCTGTCATTAAGGAACCAATATGGGTGGAAAAACCTTCCAAGTGTGGATAAAGTTCTATGGTCATTAGCTCTTCAACTGGTACCATTTGAGTAGATGCTGTTTCATTTGCCATTTCTTCTTTCTTTTTCCTCTTATCTCCCCGACCCTCGCCTCTATAACAGCCCTCACCGGGTGGTATAGCATTTCTTTTAGCCTCCCCCTCCTTGACTGACTGTAGATAGCATTTTCTAGACATGTCTTGTCAACCAACCACTTGGCCTACCAAACTCCCCACGGGGAACTTCATCTTCATGTGGAAAGTTGAGACGATCGCTTGAAAAGCGTTGAGAGCAGGGCGCCCTATAATGGCGTTATATGCTGATGAAGTGTCTACTATCAGGAAATCGACCGGTCTAGCCATCCTTACACCTTCCTCCCCAAGTGTGAGCATCAAAGTGACCGACCCCAATGGCATAACCATTTCCCCCGCAAATCCATGCAGGGCTGTCAGGAAGGGCTTAATTTGTTTTTCCACATGTAGTTGATTGAAACACTCCACAAATATGACATTAACGGCACTGCCGGTGTCGACAAAAACCCTCTTTACATCGAAGTTCTCAATTTCTGCCGTTATTACCAGAGCATCGTCATTGGGTCTGACGAGAGGTCTGAAGTCCTCAGACCCAAACGAAATGTTTGGGCAGAATGCCTGCTTTTGTACCACCATTAAATCTTCTCCTTCTACCCAATTGCCTCTTCTGGCCCACCATTAAATCTTCTCCTTCTACCCAATTGCCTCTTCTGGCGTAAGACTTACGGGACCTATTGGAATCACCTGCAGTCGGCCCTCCATAGATCATGTTGATGGTGCCTCTTTTGATGGGTTTTTTTGGCAGGGGAGGTGGCTGCTCTGGCGCCTTTCCTCTATAATCCTCTCTTCTTTTCTTATAATCTTGATTTGTCTCTCTTCGCACATATTCCAAAAGATGCCCCTCCTTAATCAACTTTTCGATTGCTGCTTTAAGATTGCGGCAATCATTCGTGGTATGACCGTAATCGTTATGAAATTTGCAGAATTTATCAGACTCCGGGTGCCTTGGTGGATCCTTCGACCTGGGTGGAAAAAATACTCC
>JAPKLX010000110.1:447012-492397 GCA_026898415.1 Leonotis leonurus | reverse complement strand
CCTGACCATTGTTAGTTTCCTCAAGCGACGAAAACATATTTTTATTTTCCGTCATGTGTCTGCTTGCGCCACTATCCAAATACCATATATTTTCTACACTTCCATCAGAAGCAATCAACAAAGTTTCAGATTTTTCACCTTCATTATGCATGAAACCAGATACAGGCTTCTTTTCAGGATATTTCTCCCAACAATCTTTTTCTTTATGTCCAGGCTTATGACAGAAATTACACTCAAAGTAAGGTTTTGTACCTTTATAATTTTCTCGTCCCTTGCCTTTGTGGAATGATGGTTTTTCCTCCTTCTTCCATTCTTCGCTTTTTCCATCATTTTCACTACGAGCTTTGCCATTTCCACGAAATGCGCTCTGACTTTTCGTGGATGTGAATTGAGACTTTAAAGCTTGATTGTGGGAAGAACTCGTTTGAGCACTTCTCAGCAATATTCTCGCTTCATGAGCTTCCAATCTTCCTTGCAAACCTTCAAGGGACATTGAAGAAATATCATTTGATTCTTCAATAGCCACCACTATATGGTCGAATTTAGTCGGCAAGCTCCGCAGGATTTTTTCGACCGCTCTTTGAGTCTCCACGACCTCTCCATTGGATGCCATCTGATTTGTGATGGAAGAGAGTCGATTGAAATATTCAGAGATCTTTTCATTTTCTTTCATCTCCAACTTTTCGAATTCAGCCCGCAACGATTGTAGGCGGACCTTCTTCACCTGATCTTGACCAGAATAGGTCGTCGTCTCCAATATTCTCCAAGCTTCCTGGGTACTTGCGACCTTTGAAATTCGTTCATAAACAGGAATTTCAAGTGCTTGATAGATTTGAAAGAGAGCTCTCCGATCTTTTTGCTTCTTGTTTTTTTGAAGATCACTTTCTGCAGCTGTGAGTGGCGTTTCGCCTTCCGACGCTCCAACGCCCTCTTCAACCGCACTCCACAAGTCTTGAGATTCAACTTTGTTGGATATTTGCTGTTTAGAGTCTCTTTGGCCACTTTGAAAATTGCATCATGAATGTGATAGATTAGAATACGTCTTTGTGGTTTGTTTGGGTGAATTCCTTGATGAAACTAATTTTGTGAAAGCCCGTATGTGTCGACGGATGAGGAAGTGTGTGAATTAATCCAAATTTTGAAAGCCTACTTATATAGTGAGAATTGAGCCAATGAGCAACACATAAATTGCTCCTCTCTTTCTTTGTTGAGTGATTCCGTACTCTTGATTTCTTGATGTCCGGTTTGCCTTGTTGTCATAGTTGAAACTTTGAAATTGAATTTTTGTGCATGAACGTGATTTAGGCATTCTTTCTTTGGCTATTTGATTGAAAATCATCTACATCTTCTCCCTTGTTAGCCCACTTGAGCCTTTACCCCATTTTCTTGGATTATGAACCTACAAATTCTTGAACCATAGCCTTTTTAGCCTTCTTTGTCCCACCAACAACTTGGCAAATCTATGATGGATAGAGTCGAGTTACGTGTGTGTGAATTAACTATACCTCTTATTATCGAGTGACTTTGAGTTATCCTTGTAAGGGTGGATTAATTTGCACTGTTTTGACTTAGATGAAGGGTGTACGCACGAAATTATGTGGATTCAAGGAAAGGTTTGTGGTTTGAAGGTGGTCGTATTCTGATCTTGATCATGATTGGTGTCTTTTGATTAGTGGCCAAGAGTCTATTTTTTTGTCTCGAATTGAGTCCCTATCTTATGCTTCTTCGGTTTCCAATTCTATTTGTGCTCGAGGGCGAGCATTGAGCAAGTGTGGGGGGATTTGATAGAGGGATTCTTCCTCTACCAAAGATAACAAGAGAAAGAAGACTAAGATAATGTTTAAGTTCATCATGATATGGTGACTGATGTTTAATTGTGTACGGCTAAAATTATTTTAATAGTTTTATAGGCCATGGCTCGATGCTGTAATAACTTCGAGTACTCTCGCTTTAAAAATGTTATTTTCAAAGCTCGACCTCGATAAAAGCCCTTTTAAACTACACCATCCGTCCCTGAAAGTGTTTAACATATTTTCTTTTTGGCCCGTCCACCAAAGTGTTTAACACTTTGATTAGGCGTATTTTATACACCTATTTTGTGATATTTTTATATGATTTTGGATATTAATTATTCACTTACTTGTGCTTAATTGTCAAATTGTTGATTTTCTCGACTCTTGGAGCGGTTGATCGATTTTGAGAATATTTGGAGAAAATTGCAATATTAATTGGAAGGAAGATCAAGAAGATACCTAACTACTTGGAGAATTTCCTTATTAGTTTTGTTTTGAGACTTGGTAATTATTGCCCTTATTTTGGCAATTAGTCTAGGTTAAATTAAAGTCTATATAATTGTATGTTAAGACACAATTTAAATCTCTCTCTCTTTTTGGACAACACAGCCGATCACTTAGAAGAGGGGGGAGGCCACTTTTCTTTCTTTTGTCTTGTTCACGTGAACTGCCACCTTGTGGCACTTTTAGATAAAGTTTGCCTTTTAATCCATATTCTACAATTGCTTTTCTTAATTATTTTATTTATTGATTATGTTCTGTAGCTAAATTTCTTATTCCGACATCGATTAAGGAAGCCCGGACGTGATTATTCTGTGAGATCTAACTTGTTCTTAATCCTTTAATTCGTATGCAAGTATTTGTTGTTCTCTATTTTCTCCGTGATTTAATCATTTTATTCATCTAAGTAGTGCGCAAGATTTAATTGAGTAGAATTGATTAATAGCCAATTGAATCGGCCATACGTAATCGTGGTTTAGATATAATTAGTGGTAAATTGACTATCTTGTCATGGGAACGACAATCTTAATTTGGTAATCCTGCGTCAGAGTTTATCAGTTTTGAATCGGGTCTCTCTAGTTCTTAATGCTGTCGGCTCATTAAATCTATAGAGCGTCTCTTACGGTTGTCAGTCGATTAGAGAAATAGTTAGTAAAGAGTCTTCCTAATTATCGAGAAGCTATGGAGAGATGAGATCACGTCAGAAGCGTCTTCGGTGATCATAACTGGTTTATTTGCATGAATTATCGTTATATTTGCATCAAGGATCAGAATATCAAGTTTAGGTGGAATTAATTGATTGTTGGAATACTTCTCATATATTTCTCATATTTGTTAATTTTTATTTGCAATTTATTTGTTTCAAGAAAAACCCAAAAACATATTCTCTATTAATTGTTTATTTATTATTTTCGTATTTCCCGATAAAACCAAGAATTTCGTGACTCAGCTGCAGGTTGAAATTGTAGAAAAATTCTCGCCAATCCTTTGGGAGACGATCTTGCTTACTACTTTTTGCGCAGTAAGGACTTACCGGCTGTCTGTCAGTCGAATTATTTTTGGTGTAAAACGACGCACCACACTTCAAACTTTCTATTTATAGTAACTATTCTATACACAAAATCCAATTAAAAATTATAAATCATGTGGGACCCAAATTCCACTAACTCTACTTTTACACTTCTTTCACACTATTTTCACACTTCACTTATTACACTCTACATAAAGTCAACTTGTTTTCTTAAAACCTATGCCATGTCAAAGTGTTAAACATTTTGCAGGACGGAGGGAGTAATTTATTGAAGCTCTCTAACTAAATGAGCCAAGGTTCAACTTTGTGTTATTCGGATTCTCGAGTTAGATCTAAAAGGAATTTATCTTGAAAATATATATACTTTTCACGTCCCGATAAAATAAAAAAATCTCTTCGCTTCTTTTAGTTATCCTATCAAAATAATCATGTTTTTATATCTTGGGGGCAAATGTTAACATAATTATTCCTCTGTGCCACTAAATATGTCATATCTATCTATATAATATATTAAAGGACTATATATTGAAGTGGCAAAACTATAATGTTTTGGATATAATTTAATTTATGTGCAATATTTATCTCAAAGCACAATTTTTTCCAAAAAAAATTAATATATTATATATGTTAATTTTATTAATATGGTTTAATTATGTTTTATATAGTAATAAATCAACATTTTAATCTTATTTAATTAATTATTCAGTCAACATTGCAATAAACATAATTCAATATATAACTTTAGGCAATAATATACATATAATTTATACAAAAAAAATATAAAAATATGATTGATATTAGGTGGGTGAACAGAAATTAACAGACATGTTCGCTAATATTTTACGAGTATATCTCTCATAATTTTTGCGAGTAAAAATAATAATTATCCATATCAATATACATAAACTAAAATGATAATGTGTTCATATATGGATAGCCACTGTCCATGCATGTCTTAGTTGATTGTTATACCTAATTTTGACTCTCTAACGCGATAATTTTTTATACATATAACATTAATTATTTAATAATTAAATAAATATTTTTTCAAATAAAAATTATTTATTTGATTTGGTTAATTAATTAATTTTATCTAAAGAATCAATTTTTCAACCTTGGCATGCCCCACAAATCATAATGAATATTTTGAACTTAATTGTCGCATTCAACTTGAGCATTGAATGTAATGGTTACGCGTTTCCAAGTTCACAGCACATGCATCTTTTGTCTATAAACTCAAAGTCTTCACTTTTTGTTTGAGTTTTGAGACATTATTATATTTTTAACAATAAAAAAGATATTTGAAAGAGATTGTAGTGTTGCACTAATAATTAATAATTCATTTATAACGTTAGCCAAGAAAATCATAGAGTTTTACATCGAGTGCTTGCTACAAATAAATTTATTCTATTAAAGAGGCATAAGAACTATTATTTAATTTTTCTGGACTATATTGCATCATTATCACAAAAAAACAATTGTTATATACAAATTTTAGAACTTGGTTTGATTTCCATGTTATAATATTATTTATATATTTTTTTTCTACCTATAAAACACTACAACAAAAGGTTCTAGTACCATGGCAATGTAGTTAAACGACTATTAAATGCTATAAATAATTTTAATTATATAATTATATATGCGTATAATTTTATGACATGCATAATATCCATAACAATCATTTTTTATTGCAGTGAAAGACAAAACAAAAAAAATATTACTTGATGTGAGAGTTGACTTGACCCATTCAAGCAATTCACTTACATCAAAAAATTTTATATGTAAGAGGCTTAGGACTTCCAAATTTGAAAAAAAAAATATTATTCATATTTTATAATTTAATATTAATAAAAAATATATATACATATTTTTATGTTTTATTATGTCAATATAAAATTGAATTATTTAACAATTTCATACACTGAATATGAGGTATTGAGAAAATAGATATTGATGATATTAGCAAATATTTTTTTCAATGCTAAAATATCTAAATTAGTTTAATAATTATTTGATCTTAGTTCTCTATTTTTCAATTTATTGTAATTCATATAGTTAAACATTAAAGCTGTGTTATTATTATAGTTTTAATTTATTATTTTTATATTAGTTTTATTAAATATTACTCGTTCGTCTCATTTTATTAGTCCCACTTTAACTAAATATGTGAGAGTTTTTTGGTCAAAACGGGACTAATGAAGTGGGACAGAGGGAGTATCAATTTTGTTATAAAACATGTATAATCGGTAAAAATTACAATATATGAAAAATTTATAAAAAAAAATTAATTAAATATATATATAGCATGACCTTTTATAGGGACCCCTTTATTAATTTTCGCCTAGGGCCCTCAAAATGTTAGGACCGTCCATGACGATAACACAACACGAACATATAAAATTAATGTGTTAGTGTCAAATTTTATCGAGTTTGAATCATTATCAGGTTGACACAATAAGAATATGAAATTACCATTTCAGGTTCTGATATATACTCATTAATTTTCATACTCTACTTTGGTTTATGGCTACACCTTTATGACTGAAAGAACAAGTCAAAACGTGTCTGTTTTTTGAGAAGATGTCGGGCGAAGGTTGAAATGTATACACTGCTTTCGTTGTCAAACAATTCAACTCATTAATTATAATAGTAGCAAGTGGTTTCCTCTTTGGGAAAATGAAATCATGAAATAAACGCCATTTCAATTAGTTCATCAACATATATATAGTTGCATGTTCCTCTTTGGTATGGTTAAGTTGTTTTAAAATCTCTAGCAAATATATATAACATCATTCATGTCTTGTAATCAAAACTCAATCTCAATGAGGGATTCTTCCACTACCAAAGATAACAAGAAAAAGAACAATAAGGTAATGGTGTTTTATTGTCTATGGCTTACATTATTTTAAACCTTTTAAACTATATTTTATATTGAAGCTCTATAACTAAACGAGCCAAGGTTCAACTTGTATTCTGCTCAATAGTTCACAATTTAGCTCTTTAAAGAATTTATATTGAAAATATAGCCTCGCTTCTTTTTGCTATATATCCTGCAAAATAAATAATCATATTTTTATATCTTCACCTCCTCATAATTTGTTTTTTTTTTTTCTCTTTTCCTTAAAGATGATTACTCTCTTTATAATATTTCACCTGGTCACGAAATTGTTTTGTTTCTCGTTTTGATCTGATATGTGTTTTAATAAAATATCTAATTTGATTTGTAATGTTTATTGAGTGTAGTTTAGATTATATATATACTTTATTCATTGTTTTTAATTGAGTTATGTGTTCTCAATAGACTTTTGATTTCACTTGATTTATATGTTTCATTGAGTTTATATTTAGTGGAGCAAAATCACTTACTATAAAAAATAAATTTCAATAGTTATGTTTTTTTTTCTGGACAAAGGAATATATATATGGTAAAATATAGAGTAAGTTTTTTTTGAACCACGTGAGTAGAACTTATAAATATATATAAAAAATTAAATAAATATTTATAACATATATGTAAGATTGTTGTGAATAAAATAGTTCATTTTAAACGACTAATTAATAACTAAATTATAAATAAAAATATTTGATTTGTACGAATGTATTTCCTCTTCATGGGACCTCAGGCATATATAAATTATGAAAATGTTGAATTTATTTCGATTAATTGTTAGTAAATACATAAACTGTTCATAAATTTTAGTAAAATAAATGTTAAAATACACATTATAATAATTAAAAATAAAAAATACACATTTAAAAATAAAATATAAAAAAATTTATTTACATGAGGACATAAGCGAATTGATCATATGTGCCATTATATTTCATTTAACCAAATAATTTGAAATTATATGAGAACATAAAATTTCACATGTTATCTATTATGTGTATTTTTTTATATTTTATTTTTTAAGTGAATATTATTTTATATTTGTTTTATGAAAACAATAATTTATCCATTAGCTTAGTTATTTTAATATTACACACGAATTAAATATTTGCTTTAGAATGTACAAAAAATCAATTTGACTTATTTAATCCAAATCAATTATTAGGTGGACCTGTAAACAATAATTTATCCAATTGCTTTATTACACATGAATTAAATATTTTCTTTAGAATATACAAAAAAATCAATGTGACTTATTTAACCCAAATCAATTATTAGGTGGACCTGTAAACAATCATTTATCCATTTGCTTTATTATCCATTTGACCTGTAAAAATAATTTGACTTATTTATGAAAATAATAATTTATCCATTTGCTTTATTATCCATTTGACTTGATTTAACCCAAATCAATTAGGTGGACCTGTAAATAATTTAAAAAGAAAATTATAGCTCAAATAAAAGACTAGTACCATATTCTTGTTATGTAAAAATGGTATTAGTTCTAAATTAATAGATTTCATATAGTATGAATGGTATCACTAATTTGTAGTCAAAATTTGTCATTTAACTTGTGCGAAAGTAACTACAATTTCTTATTTGTTATAACATTTCATGTCCAATAAATAAACAATCAAATTTATTATTCTAATTATTGATAAATTTTAAAAATTAGATAATATAATTTTGAATTTATCATAAGAATTTTTTTATTTTAAAAAAATAATTAAAAGTAACATTAAATTATAATGTGGGACACAGAGTATATAATTTTTCAACCCTAAAGTTAAAAGTGACATTAAATTAATTAAACAAAACTATATAAAATTGAAAATATTAACTAAAATAAATTAAAATTTAGTTATAGAACACGGAGGGTGTGGCATAAAAGTGGGACACTGAATCCTGTTTAAAAATTTATACTGCACATAACTATGTTTATGGTTAAAATTATTCTTCTGGCTATTTTTTTTCCTCCGGTTATAAATTGAATGAGCTCACCTGATGCATTATGGTCTGACACTTTCTATTGCATTAAGACCGTGAGACAATGCATGATTAGAGTTTAAGATTCAAGTTATATATATGAAAAATATATACTTTATAATTTAAAGTATTAATTATGTCATGTGTCATGATTTTATTAATACAATACAATCTGTCGCACCATTGTCCAAATAGAAGATACTGTAAATCGAGTTGCTTATTCCTTCATGAAGGTTTTCCTATATACTGATGTGCTGCAGCAGCAGGTCCAAATGAAAGAAATGGGGGAAGCCCTCATCTTATCCATCATCGACAAACTAGAAAATCGGCATCTTCTTATTCTCCCTAAGGAGAAAAAGAAAGACGCGATTAATAATTTGAGAATGATGCTCGATTTCCTGAAAGACAAGAAAGTGACCGAGGGAAGCAGGCTTCATTGCATGATAGCTGACATCGACGAGATGGCCAACGATGCCACGAACCTCGACGAACCCCTTCAAAAGTTCCCTTACAATCACGATATGCACACAATCAAAAGTTGGGTGAAGTATGTATACGCATACATGCTTAAGTTCGGAGACGATGATCGCACGGAGATGGAATCCGAAAAGGCTGGAGAAGGGGACACTGGTGCAGATATGGTTGGGAGGGAGGAGGACGTAAAGCAGCTTCTGAGCAAAGCCATTTTTAATGAGAAGAAAAAGCTTTTCATTCCGTTTATCACAGGTATGCTTGGTATTGGAAAGACGGCTCTTGCTAGAAAACTATACAACCACGAATCGGTCGTTGATCGATTCCCCTGTCGTGCTTGGGTGCGTGTTCCGACTGACTGTAGTCACAAAGAGCTACTTATTAAACTGATAAAACAGGTAGTATATGGTGAGGAACTCAAAGCAGATTCGGTATTAGAGAAAATGGACAACAAAAGTCTGCAACATATGCTTCGCCAAAACTTGAAAGGAAGGCCATATTTCATAGTTCTTGATGATTTGCACAAGGCAATAAAGCTGCAGTCTATCTTGAAAGGTCTTCCACAAGAAGGTATGCTAATCTCTTTTCTTATCTATTCATCTCCTTTATGTTAACTTAGAATGGATAAACTCGTCACGTTGCTTGTAAGCATAAAATTAAACGAAAATAGTAATAACTTGAAGATTGTAAAATTACAAAAGAAGTAAAGTTTAAGTTGATATTGTTGCTATGTCATGAGTCTCTCGCTCTGCAGTCGGGTCTTTGAGATGTGTAATTTGTATTGGGCCTTAAACCCAATTTGACAAATTTTCTTATTATATATGGTCTTTGAGATTTATAATTTGTAACTGAGTCTCGTTATAAAATTAGTTCTGTTTTTTGCATGTGGATGTAGCCAATTGTAACTGGTTATTGACTGTCAAATATTGTCTCGAGACCTAAATTCCATATCATATGGTTCTTATTTTATTAGGAAAGGGAAGTAGATTGTTATTCACGAGTCGCACTCAAAATATACACGAGCATGGAATTAGTCGTCATATTCATGTGGTGAAAGCTTTGGATGCTAATAAAAGCTGGAAATTGTTTCTAAAAACAATAGAATCTGGCTATGAGGTGACTAGTGAGCACAAATTCCCAAAGGAGTTGGAGAAGAAGGGAAAAGCGATGTTGGCAAAATATGATGGTGTGCCATTAGCTATTAAAGAGGTAGCAAGGAAATTAGCAGAAAAGAAAAGGTCCGGAAGTGAATGGGAAGAACTTGTTGAATCAGTTGATTTTGGTGCAAGTGAAACTTTGAAGTTATTAGAGTCCAGTTATCATACACACAAACCAGAACTAAAGTTGATTTTCCTGCATCTCTCCTTCTTTAAGGAGAACACTGTTATTAGGCCAGAAAAGTTTATACTCATGTGTGTTGCAGCAGGAATCCTCCCACCAGGAGATATGAGAAATGGGTATTCGGACTTACATTGGCTAGCTCAAGAATCGCTGATCGAAGTTAAGGAATATCCGATGAAAAGATTTAGAGTCAATTCGCTACTGCGTAGACTATCAATCAAAAGAGCAGAGGAGGAAATAGGTTTTGAGATCCTCGGGTACACCGGAAACAATCGACCATCTCAAAGCCCTCGTCATCGTGTTATTCGTTGCAGCAGAGAGAAGTTCCATCATTCGACTCATGATCAACGGAATGAGAATCTCAGGTCGCTCGTGTTCCAAGGAGGTGGCTACTTGGATGCTAGTACGTCTTACTGGAAGAGCTTAGAACTACTTAGGATGCTTGACATGGAAGATTTTGGGGTCAAGGTTTTATCAGAAGCTATTGGTACCTTGTCTGAATTAAGATTCTTGGGATTGAGAAATAATCACCTAAAGGAGATCCCACACTCCTTCGGGTGCTTGATAAATCTTGAGGTTCTTGATGTAGCTCTCAACTTCATGGTGGAGATGCCGGATGTTATATGGAAAATGGGTCGCCTTCGCCACCTCTTCATCTCCGATGTGATCTGTCGGAAGCCTTTGAAGATAGACACGCTGTGGAAACTCGAGACCTTAATCTACATCTCAGTTGATGATTTGGCATACGAGGTCTCAGGCTTGCGCAAGATGAGAAAACTCAAGAAACTGGGCATTGTAGAAGTGGATACAAACTCGGATCTAAGCAAGCTCTTTTCTTCATTAGTTGAGCTTAAACGCCTCGATTACCTAATCCTAAGAGGGTTTCGTTTCAGAAGAATGCCTTCGTTGGATAAGCTTGGTATTCTGAGTCGTATCACTAAACTGGTGCTCGATGGACTCCTCGAGAGGTTACCTATTGCCGATAATTTCCCTCCAAAGCTCACTTATCTGAAGCTGTATAACTCGCGTCTCGAAGAAGATCCCATGCCGATACTCGAGGATTTGAGCAACCTAAAGGTCCTCAAATTGCGCAATGCATACACCGGTACGGAAATGGTGGCCTGGCCTAAGGGGTTTGGCTCGCTCCATTTCTTGTACATCGATGAGCTGTGGAATCTCACAAGTTTGAAAATTGGTAGAGGTTCAATGAAGTATCTAAAGCATTTAGAGATAAAAAATTGTCCCTATCTTGAGACCCTCCCGAAAGAGATAGGGTCGATGGATTATCTTGAGGAGGTGAAGATGGTTACAACAAAAGGTGTTGCAACAATGATAAAAAATTCAAAGTTAATCCTTAAGAGAAGCAAGCCCAAGTCGAGATCTCCATTTTCTCTTGTCATCAACGATCAATCTTGAAAGGTATGCAGAGCTCAAGCTTGGATATGTATTAGCATTATGCACAGTAGGCGTTCGAGAAAATGTTGCAATGTTCCTATATATCATTAGGATTATTTTACAAACCATGCAGACATATATTTGGTTTCTAATATCCCATATACTGATATCGACTTTGTAATCCTTTACGTTTATCTCTTAAATTATTTTGCTGATTCAAAAAGTATTAATGCACTGATGTAAGTAATCGTTGTTTATTTCGCCGGATGATGTTTGTACATGATAATCTTCTATCCATTTCATGGTGTACCATCATCCATATTTTAATTCTTGTATTTCTAATTTTTATGTTTTTGTTGGATTTTACAATTTATTATAATTTTTTGCGTTAGTGGTTCTAGCAAATAGGGGTGGGTACGGCATACCGAAAAATTTTCGTCGTACTGGAAATATTCTGTATGTTGTTATTACATACCGTTACCATACCGAATGTTTTGGTATACTGAAGACCGGTATACCGAAAATTCGATATAGAAAAAATTCATACCGATACTGTACCGATTTTTCGGTATACCGTACCGAATTTCGGTATATCGATATGCCGAAACGTTATATCGAAAATACCGTATTTTATACCGAAAAAATATGAAGACTTTTTTATATTTTTTAATTTTCATTTTATCTTATACTTATAATTACTTATTAATATAAAAATAAGTCAATAAAAAATAAATTTATTTATATTATTAATTATATTAATATTAAAAAGATTATTGATGTAAAATAAATATTACTATATAAATTATCAATATATGTACAATATTTATTAACAAATTATATTTTTATCTTATGTGTAATTATGTTCAAATTTAGTTATCTAATTTTAGAATTATTATAATTATTTCTTATTAATTAATAATTTAATATAATTTTTCATAATAAAGACACTTAGAAATTAATAAATAATACTCCATCGGTCCATGATCTTTCTTCTCACTTTGTCATTTGGAGTATATATATATAGGGGAAGGTTCTAATGAGAACACTCTCTTAGGTGAGAATTAAGAATTATTTTGGTCCATTGATCATTACCAAATTAAAGGGTTGATTTGATTGCATATTTATTACTTTAAATTAGTTTTTATCTTTAATTAATCAATTAAGGGTAAAACTGACCAAATAATTATCAATATATGAGTTTTATATGGAATCACCCACAAATCATGGGATTGAATAAAATTGACCAAATAAATCGGACACAAAAATTGATGCATATGGTGTTATATATTTTAATGCTTTAACTTTGTAAATATGATGCACTTTTAGTATAAATATAATGCATTCTACTATAATTTTTTTTTATCACACATGATTTATCTTGAAAAGTGACGAATTGAAAATTTTCAATTTAAAGTGACTTTTTTTTGGTTTTTTTAAAGTCATATCATTATTTATTGAAATTGATTTCTATTAAAAATTCTGAATACTAATCTTAGTGCATTTCTGTAATTCTACAAATGCATTAAAGTATTTCAGTTATTGCATCAATGAAAATGTTTTTCTTTATCATCTTACCAATTGAAATGCATGGTAGTACTTTATGTAATGCATTGCAATGCTTAAAGTAATGCATCGTTTCAATTCTGATACGTGCATTATAATTTCAAATCAAATAATCTAGTGCACATAGGGATCATTAATCCATCATTAGAATTTATTAGTTTAGATATAATTAATACATCTTCAGTTATAATTTATTCTTGAATTTATTGATCTCTATAATTGGCAATTTACAAGTTATAGTTGATGCTATTACAAGTGTTAAACTATAACTTAATCAATAAACCCTAGTAGGAAAATAAAAATTAATAAAGTTTTATCAAAATTTCATTACATGGCATTTCGCATCAGTCATGTTAACTTGTGTCTGCCTTATGCGAGGATCATTTTTTATAGCTAATAAATATATAGTCCTAAAAATTCTAAATGCACTATCCGGCGTTCTACAACGCATTCAAACATAAATATATTGATCTAGTACTTGATTTGCGCCTATTTAAAAAAAATAGTTAGCCACTTTAATGCATAATACATGTCTAAATGGTGCATTAACATATAAATTATCATGCATCAATTTTTATTCATTTATTTTGTTATGCTGTATTCCCTCCGTCCCAACTAAGATGGGGCACTTCTTTTGGGCACGGTAATTAAGAAGTATATGTTTAAAATATAAAGTGATGATAGAAATATATATTATTTAAACATGTGCGTGTAATAAAGGTGTCTTAAAAAGGAAATGACTCATTTTTGGTTGAACGGCCCAAAAAAAATATGACTCATCTTAGTTGGGACGGAGGAAGTATTTCGTTTCATATAGTACATCAATCGATCGTCATGTTTAAATGATGCATCAACATATGATATCTAATGCATCAATAAATAAACAATATTGTAAATTATTGATCGATGATTAATAAATTTTATTATAAAATAATAAATACAATTATAGTTCATCAATAACTAAATTATATATGGTTTATTGCTATAACTAATTTGACAATTTATAATTGATGATCAATCGATTATATTATAATAAAAAAATAAATTATAAAAATACCTCAAGCGAAAATTATGATCTAATAATATTAACATAAATTTTTAATAAAAACAAATAAGCATAAATTAAAAGATTAAATTTTGATTGAAATTGGCGTGCAACTTGTGCAAGACAAATCATTTAGTAATTATGCATTTTTGAATATTTACCATAAATAAAAAAATATGAATTTCAAAACAAGGAAATCACGGTTACAAATAAAAGCATTTTACATTCTTAACCTTTTGTGCATAAGTAATTAACTAATGAAAATATAAATCTTCAGCCGTAGATCATTCTAAATAGAAGGCATAGTTGTGTTCATAATTCCTACCTAAACAACTATTCTCATTTGATCCAATTCATATATATATATATAATTGAATATTTATGAATATGTAATCGAATATCATAAACTTTTATTTGTATTTAAACATTAATTAAATTATAAAAAACTATCGAATATGAATACAACTATTCGAACACATATGCTGAATCAAATCAAAATTATTTGATTTGTTTGCAATTAAATTACGAGTTATATTTATTTTGTTGATATATGATTGTGATCTTAAAACAATTGTGAAAGCAAACACAAAATATATTTAATCACTTCTTATGAATTATGATACACAATACATATCCTATTTTCACTAAAGGGTAAATTATGAAAACTACCCTATTTCATAAACAATAAATGAAAAATACCCTAATTCTAACTTTTATGGTAAAAGTACCCAAAATGTCAAAAACACCCTTCATTTATTTCATGATATTAGCTTAAATATGGAGAATCAATACAAAATCTCAATAACCGAGAAATTAATGCAAAATGATGGGCTAATTCTGACAACTTTCACTTTGACGTCACCTAAGTCAAATGATTAATTAATAGGGTTTTGATTGCTTTTTAATCTTTTGGCTTATTAAATGGCATGGGGTGCGGGCGGATTTATGTTGTGTGTGGATTTTTCATTTTTTATATGATATTGTTTGATATGTTAAAGTATAAGTTTTACTTTATATGATATGATTAATTATTGTGTTCGATATAGGGGTGATCAAAATTAACCGAATTCGAAAAATTAAAGTAAACCAAACCGAAATATTAAATTTGGTTTGGTTTGATTTTATTTTTTTGATCTGAATTTCAATTTGGTTTGGTTCGGTTTCATACAAAACCAAACCGAAAAACCCGAAAATTCGAATTATTTTATTAGTATTATAATATATTTTCATTTTTATTAAATAAGTTAATTTTATTATATATATTTTTATTTTCTTTTTAATTATATCTTATCTTATATTTCAAAATATTAAATATTATGTAGAAAATTAAATGTAATACTTCAATATTTTTTTTAGATTTATAATAAATAGAATTATAATATTCAATAAATTACAATAATTGTTATTCTTTGAAACTTGGAAACTTACTGAAGTTACATTTATGATTTTTTTTATTATAAATTTTGATTTTAAACTTTTTAAAGTTAAAACTTTTTTTTTAGTACAAAAAAATTACTATAAATGTATATGATAATATTTTAATAATTAATTATTCTTAAAATTGAACGAAATTAGTTACTAAATAAAATATTTGGATAAATTTAACTAATTCGAACCAAACCGAAATAAATTTGGGTATTTTGGTTTGGTTAATTTGGTTTGGTTATTTTTTTCAATCCGAATTATAATTTGGTTTGGTTCGGTTTTGGGCAAAATCGAACCAAATACCCGAATGCTCACCCCTAGTTCAATATATGATTTATACATTAATTAGCTAGCAAGATTAACAATTGTGTTTTTATTTATGTTCTTAATTATATTGTAATTATATTTGATTAATATATATATATATATATATATTTTTTTATTATTTTTTATTATTTGTAAAATATCCAAAATATTCTAAATAAATATAGGATGTGAAATTTTGAAAAAATAAAATATGAAGAAAAAAATTGAAATCGGTTCAGGTGTGAGATTCAAACTACTATCATTTAACAATATAGTTAAAGTTTATATACGTCTATGCATCCATTTGAACAATAAATTATATTTTTGGAATCAGAAAATGATAAAAATATTAAAATACAAAAAACCCGGTCGCAAGATATAGCATACAAAAGAAAACCCGATTGCACCTTCTAAAACCCAGCCATAAACCAACCGGGTTTTTGATTTTTCTCGACCGAGTTTTTTTGCACATGCAATAAATGTTATTAACATATTGAATCAATAAAATTTCATCGTCAAAGTTCATATAAATCACAAAATCCGTACGCTTGAAAGTACACACGTCATGTTAGCATAAATAGCGACATAGTTTTTAGAAAAATGTATATTTTCACGACAGAGTTTTAGCTCGTCAAACTCATAACACATTATGTTTCGAAACTACAAGTTTGAATTTAACATTACCTCTTTCTTTTAGTCAAATCAGCACACGATTTGATTCTCTTTAACTTCTTCTCTCCTTCTCTTCCCTGCTCTCTCTCTTGTTTTTTCCAATTCTAAATGAATGAAGATTTTATATGATTTGATTTCATTTCTTATATTTTTTACCGTCATCCATATTTTATGTCCCTCTCTCTCGTCTTTCTTTATAAATTAAAATATTCATACATATAATATTAAAATATTATTTTCAACAACTAAACAAATTAAAATAATTAAAATACTAATATTAAAAATCCATAAAGTGACAACATGATTCTTTAAACAAATTTAAAATTATTATTTTTAAAAATAATTAAATTAAAGGTATTAAATATTATAAATATTATTATTCAAAAAATTTTAAAATTAACCAAAATAAAATAATTAAACAATTAAAATTAAAAGAATTTTCAAAATCGTTGCTAATTTTGAAAATTAAAAAATTGCAAAAGCAACAAAAAATTAAAATTAAAAGAATTTTTAAAATCATTGCTAATTTTGCAATTTAAAAAAATTGCAAAAGCAACAAAAAATTATTTATTAATAATAAAGTATAAATGAAACATAAATATTTCTTAATCATTGCATTGAGTGTAACAAATAGTAGATAAAACAAAATTGACTAAGGGTAATTTAGGAAGTTTACACTAAAATTGGACATTTTTCTTATGATTTTTAGAAATAGGACATTTTTTATGTATTAGTTACAAAAGTGGGTACTATTCATATAGTGCCCTTTTATAAACTTATATGTTATACTCTGTAATAAATACATTATTTAAGTTTTAACTAACATAATATACTATTTAATCATATTAATATATTATACTCTAATTCTAAATTTATGACAGAGAATAAAAGTATTGATGAAATATTTACATCTTATATTATATTATAGGTATATTTAATAATCATGAATTAAATTTGCAACACTACTACATAATATGTACAATTATTATATTTGTTAGTATGTTTATTCTAATCAAGACTAAAAGATTAAAAAATAAAGTATTATATGTATATTAAAAATTTAAAATTTTTCTTAAATAAAACTATAATATATTATATGTTATTAATATAATGAATTAATGTTATATTTAATGTTTAATTAATATTAAATATATATATATATATAATTTTTTGATAAATATCGGTACATAGGTATACCGAACTTTTGGTATATACCGAAACATCGATACATACCGATGTACCGAAATACCGTATATACCGAACATACTGAACTTTCGGTATATACCGAATTTACGGTATAGTTCGGCATACCGCGGTATGACCATAATCCATACCGATACCATAATGAAAAGTTTCGGTACGACATCCACTACAAGAAACTTAATATTTACCCACACATAATTAACCACACATAATAATGTGTGGTTATATAGTCACACATAAATTAAATATGTGTAGGTAAATGAACTGGACAAATTTAATAATTTTGTCACACTTAATATGTGTGGCTAAAATAAAATAATAACATTTAATTTTTTACATTAAATTAGTTAATAAATTGTTTTTTATTATTTTATTTTTAAATTTAATTTAATTACGTGGCAAATTATTAGAAACTTTTACCCACACAAAATTAGTCCACATAATGTGTAGATAATTTGTCACACATATTTAAAAAAATGTAGTTAATATAATTGTACATTTTTCATTAATTTGTCACATTTGGTATGTTTGATAAAAAAATCTTGTATAACATTTATTTATTACAACGAATTATTGATTTTGAAATATTTTAATAAATCCACTTTTAAATTTAATTATTTGTCTAATGAAAAATCAATAAAAATAATGAAAATATTTTTTAATATTAACTACATAAATCTCTCTTATATATATAGGAGAGAGATCAATTAAAAATAATTTTTTATGAGTTAACTAAAAATATATTTTAACTGTTATATAATTTAGATCATTCGTACAAATTAAAATTAATTTTTTCATAAATTTTTGTTAAAATATATTATCCCTAAAAGTATGGAATTTGTTGTCATATATGGAATAAATGATATTTTTATATATAAAATATATATTTTCAACTATAGTTTATTAATTAAGAGTATATTTTAATATTTATTAAATACAAAAAATATAAAATATTAATATTTTTTTGCAATTAAGATTTATTTACCTAAAAGAGTGGAATATTCCATGATTTAAGGGTTTGGTTAGTTCAAATCATCTTCAATCCCGACAAGTCGTATGTCCAGTTATCAACTGAGATATATATATGTAAATGTCCTTAGATTCTCTAGTCGGTCTATTTTCAAAGGCCTCTGGCAAATGCTATCAAACATATAAATGTGGTGAAGGCTACACATTTTCCATATAATATCTGACACTTCCATCATATAGTTATGATCTATATCAAAAACCTCGTGATTTATCAAACACTCCAAGGAGTATTGTAATATCCCGCAATTCTACTAGCAGTTATCATATACTGAAAATCAGAATAAGAAAATTTCGTTAAAAGATCAAAATATCGATTAGCTAATCGATATTTGTAGCTATTATTCGTGCACATTATAAGTATTAAAGTAATGATAGATATTATGTGGAC
Source organism: Leonotis leonurus (assembly GCA_026898415.1). Taxonomy (NCBI): domain Eukaryota; kingdom Viridiplantae; phylum Streptophyta; class Magnoliopsida; order Lamiales; family Lamiaceae; genus Leonotis; species Leonotis leonurus. The sequence goes on along the minus strand of JAPKLX010000110.1, from coordinate 473,356 downwards.
TTGTTTAGATAATGAGGTTATTCAAAGAGACGAAATTAAATGATTTCTTGCGTTGCATAAATGATTTTAGTTCAATGTAGTAAATTAAAAAGCTATTTCAAATCCAAGACTAAAGCTTTAAGAATTTTGATACTTTAATGGGATACAAATTATTCACTTAGAATATGTTATACCAAAGTAGTAGTATATTGATATACTATATAGATGTATATTACTTGTATTGATAAAGTGATGATACATGGAAAGTATTATTGATTTATTAGACAATTGATAAATTAATTCAACATGCTACAAATAAGATATTAATGTTGAAAAGATGATTATACAATGATATATACATATATATCTTGTATAAAAGCTTGGATATAATTATTCAATAGCATTTTTAAATACTAAATATAATTAATATAGAGATGCAGGCCTATAGACAAAAAAATTGAAATTATGGGAGGAGATGACAAATCTTCGAAAAAGGATTTTCACAGATCTTGCAGACACACAAGATTAAAATCTGAAAATAAATTACATCTATTACAAATCCAAACTATGTATATATATATATATAGAAACAAAGAATAAAGAAATAAATAGAGTTGCTGGAGAGAGTTTGTCGATTCAAGGCAGAAGCAAAAGCACTTGAGTCTCCCAACTTGTAATAAAAGATAACAATGGACAGAGGGAGTATGAGTGATGCAGACTAAATATATATGTATAAGCATTTGTTATGTCATACAAGCTGCTATAATACAATAAGAATACTATACTAAGGCTACACGTTTCCAAAGGACAGACCACTGCTCACCCATACCACCTTTAGAGCAGCTGCAGCGGTAATGAGGCGCGCGCCCCGGGCAGCGTGGGAAAGCGCGAGAGGCGCGCGCCCGCGCGTGAAACCCGCGTTGCGGGTGCCCCGGGCGCGCGCCGGGTATCCCATTTGTGAGACGGGCGCAGGGGCGCGCGCCCCGCGCGGGTTCATTGCTGCGGGTGGCCCGGGCGCGCGCCCCACCCACCTTTTTATTTTTTTTTTCGTTTTTTTTTAATTTTTAATTTTATAAATTCATCTATAAATACAACATTTCAATCCCACATTTTCACACATCTCATTTATCCTCCAATCTTTCAAACATATCTACTCACTAAATATTTCTTACAATCACAAAAAATATCATGGATGACGAATTCAATCCGTTCTTATTACGAAGTGGGAGTCAAGGTGCAAGCTCCGACAACCAAAGCTCCGACAACAATTCGTCCGGCAATTATTCAAGCCAAAATTCACCCTACATTCCCTCGCCTTATATTCACTCCCCTCAATCTCAAATTAATTTCTCACTTTCACAATTCAACCCTCTTCTTTTTTCTACTCCTTCTTACCCTCCTTCTTACCCCGGCCAAACTTATCCCGGGCAAACTTATCCCGGGTTTCAACTTCCTCCATACGCACCCCAATTCGGTTCACAACCGTCTCCTACATTCTCAACCTCCTCAACCGGCCGGCAACAATCCGATGAAGCCGGAGAAATCAACTTGAATGATTCTTTAGAGGAGGGTACGGACGAGCCTCTTGCTCACTCCCAAAGCAAGAGTTCGGGTCATCCCAAAGGTGATCAATCCTACACCGAGGCCGACGACATCATACTTTGTCGCACTTGGCTCGACACAAGCCAAGACCCTATCGTCGGCAACAACCAAAAGGCCGAGGCCTATTGGAAGCGCATCACCGACTCCTTCAACCGCCAAAACTCGTCGAGGCCTCGCCAACTTCGACAATTGAAGTGTCATTGGCAACGTATCCAAAATTTGACATGGGAGTTTTGTGCGATTTACAACCGGTGCTCGGATCGATGGGCAAGTGGCAACTCCGACTACGACGTCTATCAAAAGGCGTTGGCGGAGTACAAACAAATGAAGAACGCCGACTTCAAATATCGGCATTATTGGGAGATTTTGCAGAACACGCAAAAGTTCCAACGCGTTGTTCCGGACACCTCCTCCAACAAACGGGGGAAAAACATTATGGGAGAAGGCTTCACGAGCGACTCCACCCAAGGTGGTGAAGCCCAAACCGAACCCGAGGAACGTCCGATGGGGACGAAGGCGGCGAAGAGAAAAGCCAAAGGTAAAGCCTCCGTCTCCGACTCCGCCCCCGAACAAACGACCGAAGCATTGGATGCTTTGAAATTAAGCTCCAACGCAATATCAACCTTCACGTACGAAACAACAAAACTTGCTTATTGGAAGATCTTGATGAAGGATACGTCGAGGATGACTCCCGAGCAACTTGAGATGCACAACAAGATGTGTGCACAAATTAAGAATAGGTTTGATTTCGGTCTAGATTAGTGTTTTAATTATGAAGTATTGTAATTTTCAATTTCTAAATTAGGGTTTGAATTATTAAGTATTGTAATTTTCATTTTCTAAATTAGGATTTTAATTATTAAGCATTATAATTTTCAATTTCTAAATTAGGGTTTGAAGAATTATTAAGTATTGTAATTTTCATTTTCTAAATGAGGATTTTAATTATTAAGTATTATAATTTAAATTATTTTATTTTTCGTTTTTTTAGTTTTTTTTTGTTTTATGAAATTTATAATTAAATAAAATGAAACATATTAAAATTTAAATACATATTTATTCATTTAAATTTGTAATTATAAATTAACAAATTAAATTAATACAAATTCAATCATTCTATAATGATTAGTAGAGTTTTCCAAACCCCAAGGTGTGAAACCTCCACTGCAACACACCAACAATCTCCCAAACCCCACCCTTCAAAAGTTCCATTTAATTACAAAAATGCCACCCAACCCCATTTTTGCCAACCCCAAGCTGCCCGCCACTGCGGGTGCTCTTACAGCTCCTTCTCACCTTTACAGCTCTTTTCCCACATTAATATATACCTGCACATGGAGAATAATCATAAATTAATGTCTCAAAAAGCAAGAAGTGCAGTGGTACACGGTTAATAAAGCAGCCTACTCTAAGAAACCTACTCATTTTCCCTATTTATATACTCCCTCTGTCCCACTAAATTAGACCCATTTGTATTAAAATAATACACTCATCTACTTTTTAAATGGGTCTAATTTAGTGGGACGGAGGGAGTAGTATAGAACTCCTTCAAACTCACACCATAGCAAATCAGTTTCACTCCATTTAGAGTATTTTTAGAAGAACTCTGCCCAGTTCACTCCATCAAAGAAGCATCCGAATCAGTCAATCCCTAAGGTGTAAGGTATACAATCCATGCTTTAAGATTTACCTTATAGACCTAGTTCAAAACATTTACATATGCTATTACTTCAGATTTCAAAACATATATATACATATTCAGACTTTAGAACATAAGACCTATACATATGTAATGAAGAAATCAGATTTTAGAACATAAACTATAGTTCTGTATATTTCAGAAATTAGATTTCAGAAATCAGATTTTTGAATATTCGTTAGAACTCAAGTATGAAACAAGAACACACATATGTATATATATGTATGTATTCAGATTTAGAACGTAAGACATATAGATATATATATATATATACATTCATAATTTCAGAATATCAGTTTGTAATGAAGTTTTAAAAAAAAAACTTCCAAATGTTCTGAATTCAAGATTTAGCAACTCTAAACTTAAAAGACATCAATGATACTGAAGCTTTAAGCTTAGAATCATTCTCCATTCATAACACAGAATATCAAACCATATATAGATATTTTGTTCAGATTTAAGAAAGACATATGTTCATATTTCACAACATAGAAGTTGCTCTACAGAACAAAATAGATTGTAGATCCGTTTCAGATTCTGAATTCTTTTAAAGAATTTAGAAGTACAAGATATGAAAATATAATAACACATCCAGAGAGTATTAAACAGAAATAGACTTAAAATAATTACAAAGATAGTTTGATTTTTCAGACCTCCACAACAGTAACATAACATGAATTTGAGATTTGATAGAATATCAAACTTAAGCCAAAACATCATACCCTACCACACGAAACGAAATTCATTCAAATTCCTTAGCCAAAACAGAAACACAAAGGAATCAAAGGAATCAAGAACTCGAAACTTATAAGCCAAAATTCATATTCTAAAGCTAAGACTTTGATCCATAACCAACCACCCTAATTCCAAACCAAAATTCCAACTCGATCAGAACATATACATGGATGTCAAACTGAACTAAAATAAGGAATAACTCAGATTTCAGATTTGAACCATAGCTTTAACCAATAAACTCACATTAGTCTAAAAATCCAGCAGAAGAAACCATTTTAGACAAATGGCAACACAACATGAACATGCAGATGCATAAATTGAAACTTAAAATAAATAAAATATAGAAGAGAATCAGAGGTAGTCCTGGGGGAGGTAGTCCAGGGGGAGGCTCCGGTGAACTTCAGTCGAACAACCCAGTTCTGTCATCGATAGAGCCACGAACCGAGGGAGAACCCGTGAGCTTCGTAGTCCAGTAGAGCCAAGAGCAGAGAGGGACAGATTGTTAGAGATTGAGAATAATTTAGAAGATTTTGTGAGAAATTCAGAAAGCAAATTAATTAGAGACTAGAAACATTAGAACCAAGAAAAGATGAGATTTTTTTTTTTACCTGGAAGATAGTCGGCGACCGCTTTCCTCCGGCGAGCATGCTTGCCGTTCCACCGAGAACCCAAAAGCCGCGATTTGAGAGGGATCGAAGCAGAAAGAGAGAGCTCCAGAAGCAGAGCGAGGAGCGTCCGAGAGCAGGGAGAGATCGAGAAATTTGTGAAGAATCTGTAATTAAGAAATTGAAATTATTAAGATTAGGTTTCAAATTAATCAAAAAAAAATTGGAAGAATAGATTGAGAAATAGAGAAAAGGAAGTCTTACCTAGAGATTCCGGCGATGGAACTCCGGTGAGTCTCCTCCAAAAGCAGTCAAGAGATAGAGGCAGGAAGTAGAAACAGATAGAGCTCCAGTGAGAGACCGAGATAGAGAGCTCAAGGGGGACGGGGAGAGAGAGGCAGTAGCAAGAAAGAGAGATGGAGAAGAGAGAAAGAGGCGAGAGAGACGAGGGAGAGGAACGGCTGAGACTGGGTGTTGTAGTGTCTAGGGTTTGGGTAGTTTAGGATTAAGTTTGGGCCGGGTCAATTAAAAATCGGTTATGGGCCGAGTCAATTAAATGGGCCGGGTCAAGTGTATCTTACGGGCCGAAATTTATTTAATAGTGTGCTGAAATAAATGATGATGAATTGGGCTTGGTTTTAAAATTTAATGGGCCTAATTAATTATGTTAAGAATGGGCCATGATTAAGTAATTAGAATGGACTTAAATTAACCTCTTAAGAATGAATTAAAATTTAATCTGTGGATTAAGTTAGAAATTAAATGGGTAAAACGAATAAAATTATTAAGGATTTAATAAATCAAAGATTGATTTAAAATTCTACGAAAATAGTTACAGAAATCCCTAAATACTCGAATATTAGTCGAGTAAGAAATTATATTAATTAAATGAAATAATAGAATATTATTTCATTTTATTTAGATGATATAAATTATATACTCACAAGGAGTATCTTCCTCTTAATTACGATTAAGGTTACGGAAGAAGGAAATACTAAACGAGAAAGCATTCAGATCTTACTAGACAAGGAAGCAGTTCAGGTAGGCTTTCTTATACTAAAAGAAAATATGCGTGTTTATCCGCATTTATGTTATTTCTTTTCAATTAGCTTTTGAATTGAAATTGATTTTTCAAGTATTGTCTTGCCATAAATGTTTTAAGTTTTGTATGATACATATCTGCTATGATTATGAAATCGAATTCGGGTTCCAGTGGGTTAGCGTCTCCACTCGAACTAGTGTACGCAATGGACTGTGAGTCAGCGAAAGGTTGACCGGTCAAGTGTCCGTGGAAGGTGGCCACCTTCCCGACACATAGAAATTACAGATATGATTGATTACTAAAGAACTTAGATTGGCCAGTCGAATTTTAAGAATCACAAAAGAATTTAGTGAACATAGGTTCTTTAGAAACAAAATCCATATGTTTCACTTACAATAGCATGACAATTATATATGTATGAATGCGATTTTGGCATGTGTCTACTGAGTACTTTTGTACTCAGCCCTGCATGTATTTATAAATGTGCAAGTTGAGTTGTGATGTCAAGGAGGAGTGCTCAGCGATGGTTTTGTCGAACTCAATTTGCATTTACTCTTGGGGGTTTACATGTCTTCATACATGTAGACTTAGAAATTGATCCAAATTTCCGCTGCAAACACTCTTTTCAGTATTTAGTAATTCTAGCCGTTTTGTTTCGTGCACGAAACCTTATTTATTGAAGTACTTATCATGTATTCACCTTCGAGCTATTACCCATGTTTCTTAATCATTTCTATATTTTATCCCCGAGTCACGGTTATACCCATCGTTACTACAGTTAGTGAAGGTGGGTCGTGACAAGTATGGAAGTTCTCGAATATAAGTGTTTCTCAATCCCAAATATCTCAATTCAATAAGTGTACCAATAGCTTCATGTAAAACCTTGATCCCATAATCATTCAAGTCAAGTATCCTGAGTTGTTCCAATGTCTCCCAGTAAGATGATCTATCGTCAAAGTAGTCACCTCCATGGAAGAAGAGAGAAACAATATGTCTATGATCTTGATTTGTCGAGTAAGTAAACTCTTCTCTCCTATAACTACTAATAACACAATGACGAGGACTCCGAGAGGGCTAACAATTACCCAGGCCTTTGTTGCCGTACATTGGCATGACGAGCATTCTCATCTAACTGATGTTGCAAGAACTCCAGATGAGCTTGTATGTCAGTCAACTCATCTTTCCGGTTCAAGTTATCGTTTTGATGTAGCTTAGACATGTCTCTGTTCCTCCTTTCTCTTCGCTCCCTCTTATGCGTTCGCTCGATCTCCAAGTTTAAAGGAATAATTTCTATTCACTTAGATCTCGTGATCATACACTACTACAAAGAGAGAAAAAGAAACAAATAAAATAAAATAAAAATAACTAAAATAAAACGCCTAAATTAATGATCAAATATCAATAAAATTTATCAATGTAATAATCTACACAGTCCCTGATAACGACACCAAAATTTGATCGCACTATTTTAAACACAAAAATAGGTATAGAATAGAGCAAGCAGAGTATCGCATCCACGAGGACTAATAAACGAAAACACACTGAATAATTCACGTAGAAATCCAATTATTATCTAGGCAAATAATAATATAGATGTGAATGAGATCAAATAAATACGAAATAATAAGAGAATAAACGAATGATAAAGGGAAGATTTCAAGGATAATGTATCGACACTAAATCAATCAACGGATTCAACAATTAAATTTAATTACCATATTTTAATCCTAATGCATGTGAATGTTCGCATAATTAACCACATATTCCCGGATAGAGCAGTCTATGATAGTGGGCTAATTTAATCCCTATCTCTGCTAGGTCTTAAGAGAATTAAATCAGTTACAAAAAGCACACAAAGAATATTCTCATATAGTTCTCCTATCTACGCTAGGTCTCAAAGGGAAACACGTATTGTGTTCTATGAGATCGGCTATGAATTCAATTTTGGATAAGATATCAAAATTATAACTTGCATACAATAATAGTGATCAATTATTAAAGCATAAGAATTAAAATCATAAATCACAAACAAGCATAGGAACGCGAATTAAGAATTAAAACGAATCCATTAATCAAAATAGGTCTTACAAAATCCCTAGAATCTCAAGACGATTAGCCACACATAATGAAACTAAAAGCAGTAAAGAAATAAGAGAACATCAAAACCCCTTTGTAGAACTCTTGATCTTCGGGTTGTCAATCCTTGATCGCGATCTCTCCTCCGGGATGTAGAAAACTAATATAGAATTTAAATCTAAGTGAAAACAATTGAATGACATGGAAAAGAAAAAGTCTAGGGCTCTAGAATGAAGCCCTTATATAGTGTATTGGGCGTGAATGAGACATAGGGTTAAAAATCTCGTCGAAATAATCAAAAAATGAGAAAAGTGGGCGAACTCGGCGATCGCCGTCTGGGATCGCTGAGTTTGCTGTTTCTCCACGGTGACCGATGTGTGATCGCCGAGTCTACGCTTTCCAACTCGGCTATCGAGGCCCGGGTCGCCAAAGTTGTTGTTCTTTGGTGTTTCTTCTATTCTCGGGTCTCGTGCACTTGGTCTCGATCCTTGGTCTGTTTCTTGGCCCGTTATGTATCTTTGCACCTTGGTTACATCATTGGACTCTCAATCAACTCATTTATGCACCAAAACCTATAAAACACAACTAAACGTAAAAGGAACACGAAATGCTAAAACAAATGAAATACGACACGAAATACTCTAAAATCCGTTACGAGATGATATTAATTGCATCAATAAAACTATACAAAATGAGTGTTTATCACTCACCCCTAACAACAACCACCTGTTCAAGCTTAGAAACTCACTATATATTGTTATTGTTCGTTTGTTTTTAAAAATAATTAAAAAAATACATAATTTGTTCACGGTAAGTCTATAATTATTACTCGAACGAACAGTCGACAAAGAGTATATTATTTTCATTTTAGTACATGGTCTTATATATCTTCCAATACAATAAATCGCATCACATTTCAATATTTACAAAATTATCAAAATTTATGTACTTTTAACATTAAAAAATGAGATAAAAAATTGGGCTATATATGAAGAATACCCTCTTTTGTAACTAAAATTGAAAACTATCCTATTTTGTAAAACTCTATTAAAAGTACCCAAATTATGTGTTTTGGACCATAATACCCTTTCTTAACAAAATTTCTCCAATATCAATATAGTTAAAACAAATTAATACTTCAAATAGTATAAATCATGCATTTCTATCAAGCCCATCATGCTTCCGTATAAATTCAATATTAATACCAACTGTTTATACCTTCTTTGACCGATAAGCTGTCGGGTCGTATCCACCGGAAATTTTAGGGACCTCGTCCAACCACCAGGAACACCTTATGGATTCCAGACGCAGACTCCTTCAACAGCTCACAGCACAGCCCTCGTTCGTTTCCTACCCGGGGCGTATAAGTATGTTTGTTGGTAAAAATAAGGAAAATATAAATCCAGAAGATGATGAACAAAAGCCCAAATCTTATTAAGGAATTATAAATATATATTACATATTAATTTAATCTCTTTTAGGGAGGAGACTAACTGGTTTAGCTACCTATGGTAGCGGAAAGAAAAACAACTCGCATAAAATCTATAGGAATACAATGTTTATTGTTGGAGAGAAGTAAAGAAAATTTTCGATGCCTTTAACTCTATCCAAATGCTCGTTTATATAGAAGGCTGGAGGCCTTCCCTTCTCTGTATTATTGCCTCGGATCCTTATCTTTTGAATGATGCTTCTTCACGTGAAGCTGGGTCCCGATAAGGCTGCCGACACAAACATTTCTTAGTGGTTGGACCCCTTCTTTGAATTAGTGATCCATCTTTAATTTTTTATTCCACCGACGATTCTTTTCTAGGTGGAACGTCTCTTTCTGCCACCCACCTTTGTCGTTTTCTTTTTGGTGGGTGCCTCTCCTTCACATGCTTTCTTTGTTTGAAAGCATCTTCTCTGTTCCCCTCACATGGCTCCTTTAGTTTTGTCGACCATGTTCCTTTTTTGGAGGGGCCCTTGTGGCTCGTCCTTTCTGGGAAAAATTCTTCTCCCCATACTCGATTGCTCGAAATTTCTTCTTGTCTTGTTTAGGCAAGAATCCTTTCTCGAACTCTGGTTCACGCTGTGCTGAGCAATCCGAACAAATTCGAGATTCTCAATGGCCAACATGAGCCATATTACAGAACTTGCGATGGGTCTCTTTGCTCATCGCCATCTTGTTTTCCCACAGAAGAGTTCTTTTCCTCTCGAACGCCTCTTCTGCAAACTTGGTTGATTTTCCTGTCATAGTATTTAACAGGAATGTTCCATTTGCTGAGTTCTGGAAGAACTTAAATGGAAACTTGACTTTGTCCATCTCTGTGAGACAGACCCACAATCCCCATGCTCGCCTAGTTGTGATTTGGTCATCAGAAATGGCGGCGATCATAGGTACCTCGTTGGGTGGCGTCTTAACTTGGTTGAAGATATCCATCCTTGGTCGTCTGAGCCTTATATAATGAAAGGCCTCATGACTCCCTTTCCCTGCTGGTTCTGGAGCTGCACTAATGAAATATAGCTCCAAAGTATCACCTCGGCAAAGTGATTCATTATTTGCCCAGGTTTCGTGTACTGCTTCCTGGATCCATCGAGGCAGACTTGAAATTTCTAGAAACGATGGTGACATAGTATAAATCGAGGCAAGTGCCCCAAATTCATACCATTGCTTGACATCCTGGGGTTTGCATCCGGGCAACATCCACACCCTTAGATATTTTCCTGAGACATCAACCCTACTAGTATTAGGATTGATATCCATTCTCGTGAGTAGTTTCTCCCATTTCGCCCGGTATGCCTGTTCAAAAGAGGAGAAAATAATCTTGTTAATATTAATTTCAGATTTGCCTGTCAATGGCCTGAGACTAATCTCTCCCTCTTTTTCCCCAGAGGTGGAGGGTTGACATGATGGTTTAGGCGGTGAAGCCATAGCATCATCTTTTTCTTGGGCCAGTGGTTCAGACTCCACTGACTTAGAACTTGCTAGAGGGGTATTTGAATCCTCTTCTACCGGTTTAGGTGCCGGAACACGAAACTCTGCTATCTCCAGAGGTTTTCTGGAAGCCCGTAGGATTGGCTTTTCCAAAGCCGACCATAACTGAGTATTGGTCAGCATACTGGCTCGTATCCTACCGGAGACTTTCGTCTTATCGGTAGCTTGTAATTTCCCCATCTGTTCAGTATGGAGAATTGTAATACCCCGTCTTCTTAAGTTCCAAAATAAATGATATTCGAACACGAATATTATTTATATATTGAAAATTTTAGTTAAATAATGAGAATTTAATCTAGTTAAGGAGGAATTATGGTTTAATATACCAAGTATTTATAAATGTTGGTATTAAGATCATGTTTATACTTGGGATAAACATTTAAGTGTAGGTATGTGTGTTTTAATTTAAGAACAATATAAATTAAAGATGATGCATACAATATATGTAGTATAGATTTAAGTAGTTATATATATATATATATGTGTGTGTGTGTGTTGGTAAATAAAATGGTACATGCAAAATAGAGACACAATCATGGCAGTGTGCTTGCATGGCACATATAAATATATATGTAACATACAAGTTAGATATGGTTGGGAAGGAAAAGGAAAGATAGAAATATGAAACACCTCATTGAGACAAAATCATATCTTATACATGTGGGTACAGTACATAGAAGTAAACAAACAAAGTGAATCCTAAGCTAAAAGGATAACTATCCACGGTGGTGGATAGAAACAAAGAAAAAGAAGGAAATGAGCATGACAGTGGCAGTGGCAGTAGACTGCAGAAGTCTTGGTTGAGTGAAGGGATTGAAACCTCCACCCATGCTTATCCCATCACCTACAACGTAAAGTAAAGCTATTAAATTAGCATGTCAACCTTAAGACTTAAGCAAGAGAATACACACTGCAACAATATCTATATAAAGGAAGTAGAGGGCTGCCCTGAAACGTTTATCACCCCAGAAAAACAATTAAACTTAGCACACTGCAGCAATCATATTTTTCACTCAAGAAGAAGAAGGAGATAAAGGTCAAGGTAGTCTCAACCCTTAACTTTCTTTTATATGTTAGCTAATGAATCATAATATTTCCAACCCTCAACTAATCATTTACAAAACAAAGAAAACAGGAAGTTGAAGAGAACTGTAAGCATGTTTTGTACAGCCTAAAACTGAGCCATGCTTCTGTATAAAAGAATAAAAGAAGAAAACTGAAATGCTAGGATTATTATCCAAACAATGCAGAAATTTAATAAACCAAAACCGAAGCTTGAAACTAAGATTTTGAAGCATGATCAGGTAATCTTATCTGACTTAGGAGAACAAGACACAGTCCTATCCAGAAAATAAAGGATCAAAATTCTTAACATGCTCAAAATGTAATTAAATCAAACCTTAAGCTTCTAGATAGTCTGAGACACATGTTTAAACTTCCAGTAAAATCAGTAGCATTTAACTTTGAAATTCAGTATTTAGCAAAGCTAAAAAACATATGGAACTCAACCCCAGAACATAACCTAATCATATTTCAAATCTTTTGTCTAGAGAGTGAACTTAGAATTTATGTTCACAGTTTGAACAACAAACCATAAGCACCTATAAAACAGAATGTTAATGTTACAGAATTTCATTGAGAGGTCTAAAGTGATACTATGACATGCTTTAGACTAGACTTGTAATAAATTAAAAATCAGCCCTATAAGATCCACATCACAGTTTTAAATGGTTAAACTAGTCACAAAAGAACAAATAAACTATGTTTAAGCAAATGCATCCACCATTTGTAATCAATCCAGCCATGTTAAGGAGATACTATGAGGACTCACATAGTTATTTAAGAGATCACAATATAACGTTAGATAACTATTAACTGACCAAAGATACAACTAGTTGTCACTGCAAATAACACCTTAAGTCACAAAGGAAGGAAGACATCATTAACTTAACCAACATAGCAGCATGCACAGTTGTTTAAAACAACTAACAGAGTAGAAAGGAAAAGAGTCAAGAATGACTTAGCTCCAGAAGGAGGTCAGAAACCAAGCTAGGCAACCTAACTAAGCTGCCTTCCACGTTTTTTTTTTAGCCACTGCTAAAGATAAATCCAACCCTCTTAATCAGCTACTAAAACAAGGATTAGAGTATTAAACAGTGAGGATTTCTGTCAAGATTAGAAAATGTTCATTTCTGTTCAGAGAAGAGAATTTAGAGAATCTTGTAAAAATTTCAGACAACAAATAAGACTAGAATTACAAACTTAGGAAATAGAGAAGGGAGGTATACCTAGAACGAAGGCGCAGACTGGAGGCTACTACTTGTGAGAGCCTTTCCTGTAGAGAAAAGATCCACCAAGGAAAAGAGAGAAAACATGGAGATCATTATTAGTGCTGGAAATGAACAGAATAGAGTTTTAACTAAGAAGCTTAATCATCTAAAATCCAATAAGATTTCAAACATGCAGACATAGAAATAGAGCAAATGAAATTTAGAGATGGGATGGGAGAGGAAAATCAGTGAGATAGGAGCAGACTGTACCTTTGGTGGAAATGAACCGGGTCGACAGCAACATCGTGTAGAGCAGTTCGCCGTTCAGTCGAGAAAGCTAAGAATCAGAGAGCTGAGTCTGGGAGAGGGAGAAAGGAAGTAAGAAACAGAGGGAGTAAAGAGAAATCGAGAGAGGAGAGACAGAAACGAGAGAGCTAGGGAGAGAAGGAGGCAGAGAGGTTTGAGAATGAGAGTGGGAGAAGAAACAGAGAGTAAGAAGTAGGAAGGTTGTGTTTGGGAAGAAAGGAAAACGAAAGAGAGAGGAAGGAGTGAGGTGTGTGTGTCTGGGAAAGAAAGAGTGTAAAAATGAATTAGGGTTTTTCTAGGAAACGGGCCGGGTCATGGGCCAAGTTCTGGGCCGAAAATAAACAAGTATTGGACTAAGATGTGGGCTGAAAATAAAGAAATGATGGGCTGGGGTTATTTTGTTTTCTGGGCCTAAATAATAAATCTGAGTTGGGCCGAGAATAAAATCAAATGGGCTGAAAGGATAAATTTTACTGGGCCTAAAGAATTAATCTGATTGGGCCGAAATTAAATAATCTTATGGGCCAAGAATGTATTAAGGCTATGGGCTTTTAGTTGGGAGAATTAAGTTAAGACATTGGGCCGAAAATAATTAGAATGAGCCCAGTTTATTTATCTTAAGATAATTGATAATTAAACTAATTAAATAAATTAGTAAAGCTCACTTGATAAATTTTATTGGAATAGTTTGTCATAAGTTAAGACTTAAGTAAAGGGAGCCTATCATTTTAATTAAGGTTGAGTTGCAGCAAGTAGAAATATTAATAATGGAAGAAGAGATAGTAAGTATATGTTAAGTATTAATATTTAGAGCTTGTAATTTAGATAATTAAAGCCTAAGTATTAAAGCAAGAAAATTCAATTTATTTAATAATTGGATTCTAAATTAAGAGAAATTGATACCTCTTATTTTATTGAGGATGATTTAAGAGATTAATATTTTAAGGTTATTTAAAGAGTTAAATAACTAGAAATTTTAATATTATTGGAATGATTAATTATTGAGAATTAATTATTTCATTAAGTGTTGATACACTTATTGCCTTAAAGGCAATTACCAGAATAAATTGAATCGAGGATTCAACACCTTCAAGAAAATATTGATCTGAAGTATCAATATCTAAATTAAAGGATCGAAATACGAACCAAGAATAAAATATTCTTACGATTAAATGCTTCAAATGCACTAAGGGCATTTTAATTTATACGAGTTTTTCTAAAGGTTCTTACGAGAGACCTGTTTCGTATTCGAGACCAAAGAAAGTACAAATCGAAGTTATCGAGGTAGGCTTTCTATTACAAATAAAATTATGTGTGCCAATATGCTATTTATATTGTTTTCAAAAGGATTACAAAGTGAGAAAGTATGTTTCAAAGTATTGTCTTGGCGAAATGTTTTATGTTTTTGTATGAGGCCTATCTGGTTCTAAAGGTTCTAAAGGTTCCAATGATAAGATCGAATTCGGATTCCAGTGGGCAGGCAAAACCCACTCGAGTCGTGTACACAAAGTAACCGTGAGTCATCTTGACGGGTTGGCCGGTTAAGGGATCGTGAGTCATCTTAGCGGGTTGGCCGGTCCGGTGTCCGTAGAAGGTGGCCACCTTCTCGGTACCATAAATATGAGAACAGATATGGCGAAATACTAAAGAAAAGACTGATCAGTCAAATATCAGGTTTCACAAAAGGATTTAGTGAACGTAGGTGCTTTTAAAGACAAAATCCCTACGTGTCACTCTTATGGCATTGACAATTATATATGTATGTATGTGGTTTTGGCATGTGTCTACTGAGTACTTTTGTACTCAGCCCTGCATGTATTTATAAATGTGCAGGTTGAGACGTGATGATGGGAGATGCTATGGCGGACTTATCGGTCTTTATTTAAAGTCTTGGGTGTCTACGTGTCTTCATACACGTAGACTTCAGTCGATCCTTATTCCGCTGCGTGAGTTTCTATCAGTTTTGATCAGGCGTAGGTGCCATCTATGTAAATTAAATCTTCGGTTGAACTGAACTCAGTTATCGAATGATCAGTATTCTTTTAGTCAAAGTTTTCAGTGTTCCACTTTATCCGAATGATTTTTCGTTCAGTCAAAGCTTTCAGTTCGTTCAGTCAAAGCTTTCAGTATCCCACTTGATCATTCATTCATTCATTCATATTCATTCATTCATTCATTCATATTCATTCATTCATTCATTCCTTCATTCATTCATTCATTCATCCATTCATCCATTCATTCATTCATTTATTCTATTAGTCGCGCGCCCGGACTCTGCCGGGGAGGGCGGGGAACAGGGCGTGACAAGAATGCACTCTTCCCACTCTTCCAAAAGCATTTCCAAATTTTCTCGGAGGTGCCTCTGGGCTAGGAGGATGGAACTAATCTCAGCTGGCTCCATCTCTTGTCAAAAAATCTGCAAGAATATTTTCATGAGATTTTATTACTACAATATCATAAACATAATATTGACATAAAGCTTGTCATCTAAGTAATCTAGCCTTTTCAGGCTTTGATTCTATCTTATTTTTTAGGAAAGCTTTAACCTGTGTATTATCAACTTTTAAAGTAAATTTCTTTGCTAATAAAAATAAAGGCCATTTCTTAAACGCCTTCACAACTGCAAAGAATTCCTTTTCGTTGATATGCCATCTGATGGCCTCATTTTCTGCGAACAAACCGCTACAATATCTGCACGGTTCTTCACCATAGGGAGTGATTTTTATTAGGACCGCTGCCCACCAATGATCACTCGCATCTGTATAGAGGACCAGATCATCCTCGTATTGTGGAATTGAAAGCTTTGGGAGATTTTTACATTCCTCCTTTAGCTTTTTCATTCCCTGTCGATGCTCTTCCGTCCATATGAACGGAACATCTTTCTTTAGTAAATTACTAAAGACCTTCCTGTGTTTCGCAAGATCTTTAATAAACATTCCAGCGAAATTAACAACTCCCAGAAAACTCTGAAGTTGTTTCTTCTCTTTCAATGTTTCCGAAAAATTTTGGACCTTTTGCACAATATGATCCTGCAAGGTTATTCCAGACTCATCAATCTCTATTCCCAAAAATTCCATTTTTCGGGTAGCAATTACTGCTTTCTTTTCTGACAGCACTAATCCCTCCTTGTAACAAACATCTGCGAATAATTCTAGATGTTTAATATGTTCATCCATATCTTTTGATGTTATTAATATATCATCAATATAGACAAACATAAAAGAAAAATAATCTTTAAAAAGATTATCCATCTTTCTCTGGAAAATCTGGGGAGCATTAGCCAACCCCATTGGCATTACGTTCCACACGAAATGCTCTTGTGGTGTTGAGAAGGCTGTGAATTTTTTACTTCCTTCTTCCATGCGAATCTGGTAAAATCCTGATTTGCAATCAAACTTTGAGAAGACCTTAGCATTTCTTATGCAGTTAATCAGGTGATCTCTACTTGGAATAAAATATCCATCAAACTCTAGAATATCATTAATCCCTTTATAATTAATGACAAGTCTAGGTTTACCTCGCTTGATCTCACCATGATTCCTTACCAGAAACCCTGGGCTACTGTAAGGTGAATTAGCTGGCTCGATCAACTTCATATCAAGATGTTCCTTGATAATAATCCTCATATCCTTCTGATCTATCAAGTTCATCAGGATTGGTCTGAACCTTACAAACTCGTGCACCTTTTCCGGTTTCACTTTTAAGGTTGCTTTGAGTTGGTTCTTTTCCCACCAGGCCAAAGGATTCTCATTGTAGCATCTAGAGATCTTCCTTTTGACATCTGCAAGTGACACCTGCATTTCAACATTAACTTCTTTGTTAGAAATCAAAGCTGCTTTAAGGATATGGATTTCCTCATCTTGAAGATCATTCTCACGGATGCAGCTAAGCACTGCTTCGCTGAACCTCCTTTGATCCTTCATCTTTGGTTGACGAAGTTTGCCTTCATCATTCATATCACCACGCTTGCTGCGAAAAGCTACTGGAATCTGGCGATTAAACGCTTTCCTCAGTCTCTGAACAATGATTTTATGATCACAATTAGTTGTGAACACTAATCTTCGTCGCTCATTGTCCTGCGTGTATCTTTTGAACATCTGTAGGAAATTATTTCCTAACAGAACATCAGCTCCTGTATCATGAAAATAAATTGGTGGGGTTTTAACCTTATACCAATGTGTTTGTCCTGCTCCTCCAATTAGTATTTCCACTTCTTTTACTCCTTTGGATAAGAGTAAGATTCGTTTAGAGAAATCTCGGCCAGCAATTTGAGGTAAAGTATCCTCAACATCTGCTGGGAAAATTCCCCTCCTTGCTGTGCATATTCCTGCACCTGAATCAATATAGGCCGAGAAGTATTCTGCCTTATATTTTTCATATAACACTCCTACCGGAATGTATATCGAGAATGGACTTGTCATACGATTAGGAGTCGTCTTTCCTCTATCGTAATCATCATCCCCTGATCCATCTGTTTCCAGGGCTTGAATCTTTCCAAAAAATCCCGCCCTAAAATCAGAATATCTTCTCGTCCGGCTCTACCTTTAACCTCTACCATGAAACCCCCTAGGTCAAGGGTTCCATTGTAATGGTTAACCTCCGGCTGCTGGAGATAATACAAGACACTACATGGAAAATTATTTTCCCATCTGGTAGTATCAAATCTAGTTGTCATCCCTCTCCATCCCTCTGGACATTTCAGATTGACTGAAACTTGAGCTTTCCCTAGGAATTGGGTTTGACCTTCTTGGATAGTTTTCCTTCCAAAAGGTTGAGATATAATTCTATCTCCTTGGAAGGATAATCTTCCTGAGCTTATCTTAAGACTTTGATCATGTCTTATGACAGGCCTTTCTTGAATTCGAATGTTGACTTCCCTCTTTTGTGGAATCTCCATTCTATCGGGACCAATTGCTGTAGTCACCTTCTTGAAGATATCAGGTATTTCGATAAATGGCTTTCCCAAGAATAACTCCGTATGATGGGAGTTGGAAAGTGCATACGAAATTTGATATGTTATAGAATAAGGTGTATTACCCTCATCCAATAACTCCTTTCTCTTGAAGTCCTGATAAAGAGTCAGAGCTTTACTGAAACCCGAGTCGTTGAGATTGTAAGCAATCTTGGGATAAACAATTCCCACGACTTGGCATGCACAAAGATTACCGGCGATAGTTCCCATCACCGAATCTTGTAGGTTTCTGATCCTCCTATCACATATGGCTATGTCAATTGGAGCATCAATTCCTGTGAACATCGTGGATTTGAGCACCAGTTGTATTGCCCCGATATGAATCCATCTCATTTTTTCGGCAATCTCTGGTTTAAGTTTCTCCAAATCCTCACGGATGTCGCTTGCTGGAATCAATTGCATCTCCACTTGATTCCCAGTAAACTCGATCGGGAGTGACATCTCTCGTCTAGTGATTCCGTAGACGATATGATGTTTCCTTCTTCCTAAACTGAAATTCCTCAGTACTTCGTCTAGGTTGCTGGCATTAAAACCTTGATATTTCTGAACATTCAAGGTTTTCTTCATGATTTTCTCGATCAGGTTTGGAGAGATCATCGTTCGACTAGAGAATCCAGTCCGATCTTCTCTCTCCTGATGACAAGACTCAGCTTCAGTCTGAAGATTCTGTAGATCCATCAGAATCCTCATCCTTACTAAGAATCTCCTCTTGCTCGTATATACTCTCATCTGAGGGTATATCTTCAAATTGGTACACTTGTACCAGATCCTGATAATATATGGCATCTTCGATGTCTGGAGTAGACTCGAACCTTCGCATGCCTCTTTGCTCGTTATCTGGGCAATTTGTCGAAATATGCCCCTTGGCTCCGCAGGTCCAGCAATTACAATCTTTAAAACTTTCATTAGCTCTGGTGTGAGCTTTTCTAAAAATTTTCTTTGCTGGAGTTCTTGAACTGGATCCTTGGAACGAACTTCGGCTTCTGGCTGGTCCGCTTCTTTGTCCAGTTTTGTATGCTCTAGCCTTTTGTTTAGACCACATCGTCCTTGGCTTCCAAGATCTTCCTCTTGGATTTCTTTCTTTGGAATAGGGTTGATACCTATTCTTTCGTCTTTTGGTTATTGATGGCTCGCCTCCAATAACAACTGGAAGATCATTATCTTCACAGTTAAGGTGAGCTGCTTTGTTGATTTTTCGCAGCTTCTTCAGGTTTTTCTGAGCAGTGGCTTGTTGACACCACTCTGAAAGCTTTTGATGTACATAAGACATCCTCTTGGCAATGCTGTCACTGCCCTTGGGGATATAATCTCTTATCATCATCTCCTTCCATGGGCTCAGAAATTTTAAGAAGAAGATTTCCTTCGCGATGGTCTCATCAGCTTTTGACTGATGCTGATATATCGTAAAGAGCTGAAGAAATTTATTGAGCGCCTTTGGATCCAAGACTGTAAGTCTTAGATTATATAACGCCAATAGATACTTTCTTCTTTTCTCTCTATCGAATCCCTCGTAGTATCCTTCTCCGATGAAATGATCTTTGAAGAGGACACTCATTCTTCGGATAATCTCCGAATGGGATTCCACCTCGAAACATTGATTTTTTACTTCGAGGTGTAAACCTTCCCAGGCGATTTTTACTACGCCTGCGAGACTGGTTTCAAGAATCTTAACCAGTCCTTCTTTATTAACGTCGAGAGTTGCTGCTGCAATCCGCATCGCTCCTCCCCATTCGTCGATCACTGATTCTCGATCTTTGAAGCTGACTTCATCAAGATCGAGCATTACACCATATGGATGGATAGGATCCAGGGTAGCCTTTCCAACCGGTGAATCTTGGATTCTGGGTTGTCGCCTCCTTCTGGTTCTTTCCATCAGTATGGCCTCGTCCGGTACCGTCGCGGTATATGAAGGTCCGGCATGGAAATCACGAGCTTCTCTCATGACTTCTTCAGGTGGTGGTGGTGCTTGCTGATTTAATGGTATGGCAGCATGTCCCTCAACCATCTGGTGTTGGTTCATCTTGAGATCAACCACCTTCATGTTAGCAAAAGATTCTGCTAACTCTTGTAGATCTTCAAGTCCGATTCTTTCGAGGTTACTCATGATTTTTCACCTTGAAATAATCGTACATACCTTTCCACTTGAGGATCTTTTCCTTTATCCTTCACTGGTATAGGATATTTTGGCCCTTCGGGGAATAGCATCCGGTTCCTTCTTTCGGGAAGAGATCTGTTCTCCAATTGGCCAACTCGACTCTGAATATCTTGCAAGATGGTTAGGATCTCATCTTGTTGACTTGATATTCGTTTCATCTCCTGGGGTACATTAATTAGGCGGTTGCCATAATTTTGTACCGTCTTCTGGATCTCCCTTAAATCAACCGAGAATTTTGATAAGTCGGGGTCGATTTCTCGGAAGACCGGAGTGAACTCCCTCCTGTCTTGACTCATTAGAAATGGGTTGAATGTCCCATTTCCATTTGCTGGTTTACCTCTCTTTGTAGAGAGAGGTTTGCTGTTTGCAGATCTTGGTATCTGCGCATCATAGTGATGATCCGTGACTGTTCATCTCCGGATACAGGACTATGAATCCTCTCGTCCAACTTGGAAGCCCAAAAGAAAAATTTCTCTTGGTGCTGTCTATCCATAATCTCCAATATTTGGAGAAAATTCCTGTAACCAAAGCATCTCGGACAAGCGTCCGGATCCATATTCTCTTGGAGTCTCCTCCGTTAGGAAAAAATTAAATGCAATAAATAAATATAATTCCTTAATAAACCTAAGGCTCTGATACCATTTTCGATGCCCTGTATATAATGCCAAGATTTATCTCAAAACAGGCGAATAAATGATCCAACCTGTTCTAATTTCAATAAATAATATGCTCAAAATAATTTTTATAAAACCACGGTCGTAAAACCCAAAATCCGGTCGTCAAAACCCGATCACTATTCCAAAACCCGGTCACTATTCATCAAAACTCGGTCACTATTCATCGACCAGATTTTGATATAAAATAAAATCTACCGAATTTTTAATTTTTTATTACCATCTTAAATTATTTTGAGCATCTTACTAATTGAAATCATTTTGAAATACTAATTATTAATTAACTATATATGTACTAGAGAAATTTGTTCTTCATTAAGCATTTAAACCATGGGCAAAATAGTCTTTTTGGGTACTTTTCATAGATTTTTACAAAAGAGGGCACTTCTCATTTATATGTTATAGAAGAGGGCATATTTCATAAATAACTCTAAAAAATTTATCACATCAATACTAGTGAGTCTCTTTCTACAGTAAAAAAACACAACAAAATTTTTCTTAAAACCTGTGCCCACTCCCCCACGATGTACTTTTTGTTGACGGTTGGGAGGTAGTAATTCCTTAAAATTTGTGAACCTTATCATCTTAATATCATTTACATAATCTTAATTTACGAATAGAAAAGAAATAAGGAAACAATAACCAGACGGAGAGAGTGCTAGTCAATTCAATATATTTTGAATTTTGTTTTAATTATTAGACATTTTGTAACATAGAACAAGTCAAAACTTGTCTATTTCATGAGAAGAAAAAGATGCATGTGGGGTGAAGATGGAGGAAACATACACACTGCTTCCAAAGTCAAACAATTAAAATATGATAGTAACAAGTGGCTTCCACTCACATTAATACACAATTCAAAAGCAACCACCACCTATTCATGCTTAGAAAACTATATTCTCTTGGTTGTCATTGGGCTAATGTTGACTTGTTTTTCTTTTTGAATTATTATTATATAATTTTTAGTTTATTTATAAAAGTAGTAAATTTAACTTTTTAAAAGTCGTGCATCCTAACACCTTCTTATCTTTTAAACATTCTTTAATTTCATTATTCTAAAATTCGTTAGGCAGAGAAGGGTGACTAAAGTTTAGGTGGATTGAATTATATTTTTGCATCATATCATATATTACAAATTATATAAATATACATTCATAATTTTATTTTCTAAATCATAATAAAAAGTTAAAACACATGCTATTAATTCTAATTAGAATATAATACCCATAATAAATTCATATATATATATAGATATAATATTTTAATCTTCAATATATAATCTATTCGTTTCTCTTAGCTATCATAACAAAATAATCATGTATATTAGTGAAAATGTTAAAATAATTAATTTTTTAGTATAAGATAAAAAAATAGTAATTCGGATTAAAAAGATGAATAATACGTTATTTTTAAATCTTTTGAACCAATTTACTCCTCCATCTTAATTTTTATATAGTTCCATTTTATTGTAGCTTGGGAATCCTGTGAATGCACATGACATTCGTGTGTTAATATGTTTTAATGCGAAATAGACAAATTCCACGAATTTGAATTGAGTTGTTGCTCTTGTTGATCTGATCTCAGATCATTGGATCCTTTTACTCCATTCGAATCATAACATATATTGATTGAAAATTGGATTACATTATATTAAATTATATAACCGTGACACGGAAGATTCAAACCAGAGACCTATACTGTCTTAGCATTACCCCAACTACTATGCCAACACATGCACGTACTGCTTAATCGCAATGAATATTTTGAACTTAATTGACGCATTCAACTCGAGCATTGAAAGCATTGGTTGCGTGTTTCCAAGTTCACAGCTGCACAAGCATCTAGAGACAAATGATTGTAGTAAAATAATTTCAACCTTGACATGCCCCACAAATCATAATGAAAATTTTGAACTTAATTGACGCATTGAACTTGAGCATACCATAGGAAATATATATATATAAAAAGAAATTGTGGAGAAAGTAGTTGTTTCCCATTGAAAGCAACAGTTACGCGTTTCCAACTTCACAGCACATACATCTCTCTCAATAAAGTCTTCACTTATTGTCTGAGATATTATATTTTTAACCATAAAAAAGATATTTGAAAGATATTGTAGTGTTGTATAATCTTTCTTTTATTACTCATCATGTCCCATTATTTTGACTTAATAATCTTTAAATCATTTAAAATTTTGGTCAAACGAGATCCAAAACAATGAAAGTTATCATGGTCGTGTAGTATTCGAGTTTGAAAGCATTAAATAAACGCCATTTCCATCAGTTCATCAAGATATTTATTTGCTTGTTCCTCTTTGGTATGGTTGAGTTTTATAGTTTGTTTCAAAATCTCTAGAAAATATAACATCATATGTCTTCGAATCAAAACTCGATCGATCTCAACAAAGGATTCTTCTTCTAGCAAAGATACGAAGAGAAACAACAATAAGGTAATGGTGTTTTATTGTCTATGAATGTCTTATAGAATTTTAAACTATATTAACTTTATAGCTCACAGTTTAGCTCTTTAAAGAATTTATCTTGAAAATATAGCCTCGCTTCCTTTTGCTATCCTAATAATTTGTTTTTATATCTTCACAACTTTCTCTTTATAATTCTTAACCCTTCACTCGTCGACAAAATTTTTACTCCTTTTAACCTGACATGTATTTTAATTAAGTAATCTAACTTGATATATATTGTGTATTGAATGAAATTTAGATTAAATTTTATTCATTGTTTTTTAATTGAGTCTCGTGTTCAGAGTAGATTTTCAGTTTCAATTAATTTATTATATTAATTTGATTGTATATTAGTGGAGCAAAACCATTTACTAAATAAAAAAAATTCAAATGTTAATTTTTTTATTTTTTTTTTAAGTAGAGAAATATGATCAAATATAGAGTAAGTTTTTTGTTTTGTTTTGTTTTGTTTGTTTTTTGAACTGCTTGAGTAAAACTTATATTTTAATTAAATATTTTTAATATATATGTGAGATTATTTTAAATAAAATAGTTCATCTAAAATGACTAATTATTTACTAAATTATAAATATAAATAATCAATTTGTACGAATATGTATTTCATGTTCATGGGGCCTTAGTCAAATATAAATTATGAAAATGTAGAATTTATTTTGATTAATTGTTACTAAATACAATAATTGTCCATAAATTTTAATTTGATAAAAGCTAAATACTTGTTAATAGTTAAATGGTAATTTTTTTTTTTAAATGATAATTAATCATGTGCTTATGTATTTATTTCAAAAAATAATTTGAATTACATAAACACACGAGA
Organism: Leonotis leonurus; assembly: GCA_026898415.1. Taxonomy (NCBI): domain Eukaryota; kingdom Viridiplantae; phylum Streptophyta; class Magnoliopsida; order Lamiales; family Lamiaceae; genus Leonotis; species Leonotis leonurus. The sequence goes on along the minus strand of JAPKLX010000110.1, from coordinate 448,968 downwards.
AATTTATAATGTTATCATCATGTACATTATGTGTATGTTTTAAATTTTATTTTTAAGTGGATATTTTTTTTATTGTCTTACGAATGTGGGTAACTTTACCTAATAATCATCTATCACATAATGGTCTAACATTTTTTATTGCATTAATAAAATCGTAATACATGACCTGATTAGGATTTAATATTTAAGTTATATACAAGGAATATATATATATATATATTATACCGTAACACCATTAATTATGTCATAGATTTTATTAATGCAATATGAAATGTCACGCCATTATCTAATAAAATACCGGGATTAATTGTAAATGAAATTGTTTATTCCTTGATGGAGGCTTTCCTATATACTGATGTGCTGGAGCAGCAGGTTTTGTGTCTAAGGCAAGAAGGAATTCAAAATGAAGGAAATGGGGAAGGCCCTCATCTTATCCATCATCGACAAACTAGAAAATCGGCATCTTCATATTGTCCATGAGGAGAAAAAGGAAGATGCTATTAATAATTTGAGAAAGATGCTCGATTTTCTGAAAGACAAGAAAGTGGCAAAGGGGAGCAGGCTTCATTACATGATAGCTGACATCGACGAGATGACCAACGATGCCACGAACCTCAATAAATCCCATCAAAAGTTTCCTTACAATCATGATATTCACTCAATCAAAAGTTGGGTCAAATATGTATACGCATACATGCTTAAGTTCGGAGTCAATGATCGTGCGGAGATAGAATCGGAAAAGACCGGAGAAGGGCATCACATTGATGCAAATGTGGTGGGGATGGAGGAGGCCGTGAAACAGCTTCTGAGCAAAGCCATTCTTAATGAGAAGAAAGAGCTTTTCATTCCGTTTATCACAGGAATGATTGGTATTGGAAAGACGGCTCTTGCTAGACAACTATACAACCATCAATCCGTCGTTGATCGATTCCCCTCTAGTGCTTGGGTACGTGTTCCAACTGACTGTAGTCACAAAGAACTACTTATTAAACTGATAAAACAGGTAGTAGATGTCGAGGAACTCAAAGCAGATTCGGTATTGGAGAAAATGGACAACAAAAGTCTGCAACATATGCTTCGCCAAAACTTGAAAGGAAGGCCATATTTCATTGTTCTTGATGATTTGCACAAGACAATACAGCTGCAGTCTATCTTGAAAGGTCTTCCGCATGAAGGTATGCTCGTCGCTTTTCTTATCTACTCATCTCATTTATTGATCGCATTATTTTTAAACAAAAAAATAGATTCAAAAATAGGCAATTAATCAGAGTGTAGTTTCTACATAGATTGATATTCGAAAACACACCGCCTAATTCGTGTAGATATTCAATTACTCCCTCCGTCCCATTAAAGTATGCCAATTTTGACCCAATATGTGAGAGCTTTTTAGTCAAAGTTGACCTAGTTGAGTAAGTTAAAATAGCCTATCAAGCTTGCGAACAATAATGTATGGGTACTAAATCAATTGTTGGATTCAACTATTAAATCTAATCACCATTTTTAATCATAATTGATGTAAAGCAGGGGCGGAGCCAGGCCCCCGAAGGTACGAGGGGCAAATTATTGCCCCTACTTTTCTTAATTTTTGGTGGGGCAAGATATTGATAATTTTTGTAAATATATACATAATTTTCATAATTTTTTTCCAAACTAGTAGTAAATGAAAATTTTTTAGGTGGGGCAATAGCCCCACCACTCATGAGTGTGGCTCCGCCACTGATGTAAAGGATCGCATAACTATCCACATACTCACGATAGGGCAGTCTATGCACGTTGATTACTATCTAGTCTATCACTCGTGGTATGAAGAATTAAAATACTAACTCCCAAAAAGTACGATAAGAATAATTTCCTACAATTCACTTATCTCAGCTAGGTATCAAGATGAAACATGTATTATGTATCTATGTGGTTGGCTATGAATAAAATTTCGGATAAAATATAAAAAACATAACT